>JAUCNO010000977.1:352758-369817 GCA_032353835.1 Enteromius viviparus | reverse complement strand
TTCCTACTGCACATAGAAAACAAGTTGATTGCAAATTTATCAGGAGAGAAGTTAGTGGATATCTACGCAAATCGGAAGAGGCGGATTCTGGTTTCCGGGGTGTGCGGGATGGGCGCTTCACAACTCCTGACCTGATATTTAGATACACTATTCTTCAATAAATATATTTGTTTGACAGGGAAGCTGTGCGCAAACATGAATATATAGTATAAAAAAAAATAAAAAAAAAAGGCACCCCAGAAAAAAAGGACACTTTCTCTCCAGGAATAAAAAGGGCAGGTGCTCAAGCCCCCTTTGATGTCTATGTGTGCACGTGCCTGATCATTACTAATGGAGTGATTCACACCTTAGAAGGCAAAGGCCTGACAGACAGGTATGTGACTGAGAGAGGAGAGTTAAAAGAAAGAATCTGAGGACAAAATAAGTTTATATATTTCCAGTATTTAGTTCAGTATCCAAAAAAGCAACAACTTGAGATTTACTTGAGAGTTCAGTTAAACAGTTTATTAGGAACAATCAAAGTTACTGAGTTACAAAGCATTACTGCACTATAACATAAAATATAGCTGTTATCACAAATTATGCATTAATTACATGTTAAAATATAAAAGTCTAAGAATTGTGCAAAAAACACTGTAATCAGGAAGATAATATAGGGTGAAAGATTTGTGTAAGGTTATTATAATGATCACTCTGTATCCTCGCATTCTGAGCCTGCATTCTTCATGTCTGAGGTAATCCAAAGCTTATTCCTCTGAGCGCGTCTTCGTGAGGTATTTATAAATCACAGCGCATCTTTTTCGGTCTTATTCCTCTCAGCACAAAGCATACAGTATCCGGGATAACCTTCAGGTAAACTTTTGCTGCTTTGTTTGTGCTAATGTGGGTGTTTACATGCTGCGCGCTGCGCGTGGATGATTATCATATCTATTGTGCACGCGGCGTGGGAGCGTGGTTGCATTAAAAGATAATGAAGGAGTTTCAGTTCATTTTAGTGAGGCATTGCTTACTGAAGATCGCGCAGACCAACACGGCAGGCAGCGCACACTGTTTGTTTTCTTCATTTTTGAAGTTGTGTTGTTATTATGTGTATACAAATTAAAGTAGACCCTTCACAGATTCGATTGATGTATTGTTCTTATCTGTACGATCAAAACTCAATGTGTAATTTAAGTTCTTATTGGAGTCATCAGGAGAAGATGCCTCAAAACGCATGTATGCGTTTGTGGAACCAAATGAGTTAACTGTTTACGACAGATGCGCACTTTTAAATATTGGATCCTTTGTCGCGCAATGCAAACCGGACTTTAAGTTCTTGAACGCCAGTGCTTTGTTTAAAGACACCGCATCAGAGCCCTTCGTCTTGGGTGCGACTGAGGAAACGCCGCCGGAAAAGGGGGAAGAGAGCTGGCGTCCTTGTCAGACTCAGACGCCGTCCACTCCGACCTCCTCTTCCAACAATTTTGCTGGCTAACATTTAGTAACTGGACAATAAACTCTGTGAACTGCGGACCTGCATCTCATACCAACGAGAAATCAGGGACTGCTGCATCATTTGTATCACGGAAACATGGATGTCTGTAGTGATTCCAGACTCCAGATTCCAGAAAGCAGAGGTGGGGGTGTTTATATTTTTATCAACAACTCATAGTGTGATGACAGGAACCTACACTCTATTAAATCATTCTGCTCTCCTGACCTGGAATTTCACATGCTTCTGTGTCGACTATTCTGGCTGCCAAGGGAGTTCACAGCTAATCACAGCTGTTTACATTCCCCCTCAAGCCAACACAGACCAGGCACTGAAAGAACTGTATGGACATATAAGTGATCAGGAAATTGTGTACCGAGATGTGGCGTTTATTGTTATGGGGGACTTTAACAAAGCAAACCTAAGAACAATAGCTCCAAGATTTTTCCAGCACATTACAATCAACACGCGTGGTGATCACGCACTGGATCACTGCTACTCTCCTTTCTGGAACGCCTACAAATCCCTCCCCCGCCCACCTTTTGGCAAATCAAACCATCTTTCCATTCTGCTTCTACCTGCTTATAGGCAGAAAGTGAAAGGGGAAGCACCCGTCCTCAGGGAAATTCAATGCTGGTTGGACCAATCGGACGCTATACTACAGGACTATTTTGATCACATGGACTGCGACATGTTCCGGGCTGCATCTGGTGACGACATAGAGGCATATTCAGATACAGTAATGTGTTTCATCAGGAAGTGTGTAGAAGACGTAGTGCCGACAAAAACAATCCGCATCTTCCCCAACCAAAAACCATGGATAAACAGTGATGTTCGTGCAGATCTATCAGTGCGAACATCTGCTTTCAAGTCCGGAAGGCCTGACGATCGCAAACAAGCCAGTTAAGATCTTAGGAAATCCATCAAAGCAGCCAAGCAACAATATAAAAACAAAGTTGAAAATAAATCCATCACAAACAATGCAAGAGGTATGTGGCAAAGCATCAATAACACCACTGATTTTAAAGGAAACACAAGCCAGCTACTGTAAACATTGCACCTTTTTATCGGATGAGCTTAATAAATGCTCGTTTCGAGGCTCAGGCCACCGCCCACACAGAGAGCGCTCCTGCGGCTGCTGCAGAAGAGACGAGAGCACTCTCCTTCTCTGTCGCGGATGTAACATGATCTTTCCGGAAGGCTGAATATCTGCAAAGCAGCGTGTCCTGATGGCATCCCCGGCCGCGTGCTCCTTGTATGCGCATTTGAACTAGCTGGGGTTTTCACAGATATTTTCAACCTCTCCCTCTCTCTGTCTGTAGTTCCCTCATGCTTCAAAAAATCCACCATTGTGCCTTTACCTAAGAAAAATAAAATCAGATGCTTTCACAAGGTCCATTGCTTTGACACCCATTTTCAGCAAGTGCTTTGAAAGACTCAGAGACTACATCTGTTCTGTGCTGCCTGACTCACTGGACCCGTTACAATTTGCTTATCGTAGCAACCGTTCCACAGATGACGCTATTGCTTTCACCCTACACACTGCTCTCTCCCACATGGAAAATAAAAAGTCAAGTCAAGTCACTTTTATTTATATAGCGCTTTTAACAATACAGATTGTAGCAAAGCACTGAACATTATCAAATAGAACAACAGAGTAATGGTAATTGTATTGTGTACCGTTCTTCATGTGTACTGTATCTATACTGTACACCTTATCTAGCTTACTTTACTTTGATTTAACCCATTAATACACAGCTTAAATACATGTAATGCCTTTCTAATTACATAAAAATTTGAGAATATTACACAGGCACAAGATACCTAAAATAAAATGTATAAAGACTGTACTGAAGTGTAAATAGCTGTGTAACAGACTTTGTCTGTAACATATGTATAAAAGTAGCTGCCTGTTACATGTACATAATTACAAACGGTAAGTACAGACCACTCTATAACTTAGTTACATGGTAAGTACATTTTATTTAATGTAAGTACATACTATGTACCTAATTAGGTAATTACTCTGTATTATGACACCTTAAAATAAAGTGTTACCAAATTGTGTTTTGTAGTTCAAAGTTTGGATGAACATCTTTGGATTGGATTTATATATGATTTTCTCTTAACTCTTAGATACATGACCAGCACAACTTTTGACGGCCTGAGCGGCTACATCAATGTTCAAGAGGAATCGATCATCATCTCTGAAAGTCATCACTTCATCTGGAATCTCCAGCACGACCCAATAGGCAAGCCCATGTGGACACGCCTCGGCAGCTGGAAGCAAGGCAAAGTGGTTATGGATTATGCCGTTTGGCCTAATAAGAGACAGTCTCAGCCAGGAGCTGATTGGCGGCATTCATCACGTCTACACTTGCGTGTTGTCACACTGGTAGAGCATCCATTTGTCTTCACCCGAGACGTTGATGAAGAAGGCCTCTGCCCAGCTGGCCAGCTGTGCCTTGACCCCTTAACAAACAACACAGCCTTATTGGAAAGCCTTTTTCAGGGTTTACAAGGTGTCAATGACACCGTCCCCATGGAGTTTAAAAAATGCTGTTATGGATATTGCATTGATCTTTTGGAGAAGCTGGCGGAGGACATGGGGTTTGACTTTGACCTCTATATCGTGGGAGATGGGAAATATGGAGCTTACAAGAACGGTCGCTGGACAGGGCTGGTCGGGGACCTCATGAGCGGAGCGGCTCATCTGGCCGTCACCTCTTTTAGCATCAACTCAGCACGCAGTCAGGTCATCGACTTCACCAGCCCCTTCTTCTCTACCAGTCTGGGAATCTTGGTCAGGACTAGGGATACCGCCGCTCCCATCGGTGCCTTCATGTGGCCCCTACACTGGAGTATGTGGCTGGGAATATTTGTGTCTTTACACGTGACGGCCGTGTTCCTGACCTTGTACGAGTGGAAAAGCCCATTCGGCATGACTCCGAGAGGAAGGAACAGGGACCGTGTCTTTTCTTTCTCCTCTGCGCTAAACGTTTGCTACGCAATCTTATTCGGCAGGACTGCCGCCATTAAGCCGCCAAAGTGTTGGACCGGCCGATTCCTCATGAATCTCTGGGCCATTTTCTGTTTGTTCTGCCTGTCAACGTACACGGCTAATCTCGCCGCTGTCATGGTTGGTGAGAAAACCTACGAGCAACTCTCAGGTATACATGATCCCAAGGTAAGAGCAACTTGCATTAATCATTTTCAAATTATGTCAATGACTGGCAGGCTTAGAGGTTGTGAATGTACTTCCCGGTTAATAAAAACAATCCCCTTGCTTTTGAAGCTCCACCATCCTTCACAAGGTTTTCGCTTCGGAACTGTTCGGGAGAGCAGCGCTGAGGACTACGTAAAAAAAAGCTTCCCAGAGATGTATGAATACATGAGACGATATAACGCCCCTGCAACCCCTGATGGGATAGATCATCTTAAGTAAGTCATAATCGTTATTGCAAAGTGGCATCGATCATTGAAGCTGCACTAATTCATTGGATGCCCTCTACCATGTCCTCCTTAGATGCTTTGGCCATCTTGCAGCGTCGTACAAATCCATGGGGTTTTACTGTATAAGACTGGATAGACTTAACTAATGTTTATACTGTGTTGAAAACACACATTCCAAAGCTAACTGCATTGCTGGAATGTCTGACAATACATATTTATGTTGTACTGTTTACAAATATGTATATGTATTGGCATATAGGAATCAAAACAACAGAGATGTGCTGGTGAACATTTTTGTTATGCTGCACCTCTTGAACCTTTAAAAAAAAAGTAAGCTTGTGATGGAATATAGGGAAGAATTTTTTGACAAGGGCAGGGCACTTAAAAGATTTGCGAGCTTAAAAATAGGATGTGGAAAATGAAGACAACTAGATCATGAGTAAAATAATATAAAATTAAAAAAAAAAAATGTGTCTGTTTTTTGGGGTTTTCACACAAAAAACCCTAGGATAGGATGTTAGAATAGAATACTTATTAATACTTATTTTTCATAATTGTAGCAGCGACCCAAGCACATCAGCTAGTGGCAAGAGTCTCCAGATGTCACTTGAGTGTTCGACAGGCCACACTTAACTAAATTTAGAAGAGGATTTCCTCCTTTCATATCCTCTGTTGCAAGTCTGAAACTCCTCTTTTGAGTTTCCACAACCTTCAGGACATGATTTGATGCAGTCCTCAAATCAGACCGCATACTCCAAAATATTGCCACAGTGTATAATTCCTTCAAGCAGGGCAGAATGAATAGATTTCAGGAGAAGTAGATGAAATTTGCAATATTTTCCTAAGAAGTTTAGCCAGGTCTCTCCTTTTAAATCAATCCAGCACATGTTTTTGCAAGATAGCATACATTTTGAATCGCATAGGATAAACAATAATGAAACTGCTAGTAAAAATTGGCCTTCTATGTTCCCTTTGAAAAGTGTGTAGGTATCAAAACACCAAAACCAATTTTAAAAGTTCATATTGTAACATTGTATCTCTATAGACAAAATGTTTGAATGCAGGTATGTGTCACTATATACTGTATAACAGCAAACTGTGATGCTATTTTAGGGATGATCCCCAAAAGCTGGATGCTTTTATAATGGACAAAGCACTTTTAGACTATGAAGTGTCTATTGATGCAGACTGCAAGATGCTGACAGTGGGAAAGCCTTTTGCAATTGAAGGCCAGTAAAGTAATTCTTCTCAGCTGTTATTGTTTCTAAGTGATGGCGGGAATGAACTACTGTGCACATGCTGATAAAAAATATATATATATTTCCCATTCATCCACAGGCTATGGCATTGGGCTCAAACAGAACTCTCCTCTGACCTCAAATATCTCTGAGCTGGTCAGTCAGTACAAATCTGATGGTTTTATGGACATGCTGCATGATAAGTGGTATAAGGTGGTACCCTGCGGTAAAAGAAGCTTTGCAGTCACAGAGGTGAGTCCGATACCAACTCAAATATCAGAGATGCTATCATTTTGATGAAGTTCACTCAAGAAAGTGCATCTGTCTAAATGGTTTGATTTTTGACCATTGCATTCGCATTTCACATCTTTTGCGTGTCTCACACATGAGTGTCATGGTTGTAAGACACTGTGTCAAGTTATTTATTGATGTTAACCCCAAACTAGTGGCCAAATCAGAAGACCATGGAGGCGAGACAAGCATTGCAAACTTTTGTTTACAGTAACAAGCTGCACTTGTTTAAATGCTTGTTTAAAAGGCTTGTCTCGAATTTAAATGCAAAGAAGCATTTTGTGTGAACAGCCTCTTATTTATTTATTCGTTTGTTTGTTTTTTGTTTTTTTTTTGTAAAAGTAAAGATGTATTTTATTATTATTATTATTATTTAAGGCTGTCAGTTTAACATGTTAACTAAATTAATTAGTTATAATAATAATAATAATAATAATAATGAATTTAATTTATAATGCACTTTACATTTTACAAAGAAAATCTCAAAGTGCAGTCAGACAATGAGAGAACATCACATTAAAAACAACAGTAAAAAGCAGTCAAGTAATCATTTAAAACATTGATTAAAAAGAAACGATATTCGTTAGTTATGAATAAATAACTTGATTAAAATACTTCAACACAGTTAATGCCCTGGCCCAGCCCCTGTAAATTAGAAGTTATTCAGTAAATAAGAAGTTAAATTGTGTTATAGTTTCAACACAATATGTGTTTTTTTCTCAGTTTTGCAAAGAACATATTATCTTTAAAGCCATAGCAGAATTGTTTGTTTCTGTTTAGTCTGAATGCATTTTGAACAAATCGTGTGAACCAATGATTCAGTAGCCCATTGATAAATATAGCTGTTTACTTTATTCCTGAATGAATCAGCTGTTTGAATGAATCAAATGAAGACATTTACTGCAACCTTCTGTCAGTTTAAGCTTCTTATTAAGAGTATGATTTCAATCAATAAAACTTAAAACATGATGCTTCACATATAAATGTATTAGGGGTGTAACAATATGCATATTCATATTGAACCGTTCGGTTCCATTTCACGGTAAATGTTCTGATCCATTTGCAAGCTTTATTCAGGGATAGTCAAACAAGCAAAAGTCGGTGCACAGGCGATCAGGTATATAAAGGGCAATCCAAAGAGCGTAGACAGAGAAACAAGCAGAAAGGTTCAGGGCAGGCAGCAGAGTTGAATAATCCGATAAACAGGCAGAATGGTCAAGGCAAGCAGCGAGAATCACAAATCCAAATAAACAGTCCAAAAGTCACACCAGAGAATCAATACAGAAAAACGCTCCGGATTATAACCAAGGTATATAAGACTTTGCATAGAACTGGCGTCTGAACGCTGCTTAAATAGGGCAGATAATGCCAAACCCCTGTGAAGGTGATCGCCCCAGGCACGTGGAAAAAAGTGTCTGAGTGGAAACACAAGAATTCCGGCAAGGGTTCCCGCTGCTGTGATCCGGAGAGAGCCACAGAGGCGCGACTTGTGACAGGTACAAGGCTTCCGGTTCGGTACGCATTACGAACCGAACGATTCAGGGGAAAAAAAGAGAATAAATTGTGTAAAATATAATGTTTTAAGTGCTACGCTCAACAATGCAGCGCAAATGACAGGATAGGCAACCTGCTGTCTTCCCATTCCTTCCCCCAAACAGACAAGTACAAACGTGCAAATTACAAACTATCCCTGCGGCATTCAAGTAGGCGATTCCCTTTGCCAATTTTACAGTAGCCAGATTAGTTGAATAGAATTATAAGCCAAGCACGGGTTCTGAAAAAATACTGTATTGACATTTGTCTAAAGACATGTGCACATACCTTAAATAATAGTACACCTCTTGCCCTTTGAAGCCATGACCAATTCCAGCTGCATTTCAACCCAGCATCCAGCTGTTTAACCAGAGCTGCATCGTTCTGCCCTAACACACTAAAATAATGTTTGTATTAGCGTTAACGATACTTTAGCATTAAATGTAACTTACTCTCTTATGGGTACGTTCACATGAAGCATCTAAAAATGCATGGAAAAGGCGTTGCGTTTCGAATCGCTTGGGCGCTCACGCTTCTGTTGCCTCTGCTGTTACTAGGCAACCATGAAGGCACTGTCAGTTATAAGAACATTTCTGCTTTGGATTTTAAACTGCGGGGCTCTGTTGAAAATAAAGATATGAATTTGGTGACACATACACAAAAAAATTAAATTATGAATCTCTCCCCTGTGGTCTTCTCCCACACGGATTGTCCTGCAGGAAGAAACGGCGCCCTGGATGTCAGTGGATGGCGAACACAGTCTACCAATGCGGGACGCTCAGCTTTCACGATTTGAAAGTGCTCAAATAAATTTTTTTTATGTTTTAATTAATCAATAAATACCACCCAAGACTTACTTTTCCAAGACGTACTTTATGTTAGTTTTAGCAAATAAAAATGTGAAAAAAAATAAAAGAATTTTTTAATTTTTTTTTTTGCTGTATCGAAAAAATACAGAACCGTGACACTACTGTATTGTATCGAACCGAATAGATTTTAGTGAACCGTTACACCCCTATATATATATATATATTAGGGGTGTAACGATCCCCTACTTCAAAAAGTCTTAAAAATATCTTATTTTATGTTCCATGAGATGATGATACAGTATATATATATATATATATATATATATATACTGTATCATCATTTCATGGAACATAAAAAAAGATATTTTTAAGACTTTTGGGAACTCATATGTTTTGGTTACCAAATACTTGCATTGTATGAGCAAAAAATACTGAGACGTTTCTCAAATGATCTTGTTTTTATATACCATAGTTTATGTTAAGCTGCTGTAGTTTACGGCCCGGTTTCACAGACAAGGCTTAGCCTAAACCAGGATTATGCCATAGCTTAATTATGACATTTAAGTAATCTTTATAAACATGCTTTAGAAAAAAAGCATTTATTGGGGTGCAATTTATGATAAAACAATGAAACTGACATGTTTTAAGATCACTGATCACACTTTCAGTCTAGGACTAGGCTTAAGCCTTGTCTGTGAAACTGGGGGTATGTGCAATAACTGTAATGATGGAGTGACGAGGAGGCGTACTGTTTTATAACAAAGACTGAGTGAAAACAGGCAAAGTCGTTTTCCAGCAAACAGGGATATCAAAGGCAGAGACATAAGGATGGTCCGAAAACGTAGCGTGGGTCAGGCAGCAGTGTCCAGGGGGCAAAGCAAAAGCGAGAGTCCTGAGGCAAAAGAGGTTGATGACAATAAATCCAATAACAGGGAACACAAGGAAACAAAGAACACTAAGGGAAGTGCAATACATACACCATCAATGATCCGTACATACACAAAGACATACGGGTTTATATAAACATAAAAATTAGGCTAGGGGGTGGAGGAATGCATGAGTAGTCAAGACAACAGACAAGGTAGGAGGAGACATGAGTTCATAATAAGAGTCCAGGGATAGTAACAGAGACAAACACATAATGGAACCTTGGAGCATGTTAACGGTGGTCGTTTCGGGGTGAGTGGTCCCGTTAACCGGGGCAGGTCTAGGTGAGAGTTCGACAGCTCCTGGGCCTGATTTAGGGCAGGGTAAAAGTTCAAGGGCTTTCGTGGCCGGTTCAGGGCAGGGCGAGAGTTCAAATTCAACCTCCCTGGCCGGTGCAGGTTAAGGCGTGAATTCCGTAACAGCCCAGACAGGCCGACTCAGAGTTTGTGCAGCCACCAGTGCAACCTCTGGAGAATCTACTAACGAAGTTCCGGTTCCGACATGACGAACGTAGCACGGTGATTCTGTAACCCATTGCTGCGCTCGCGAACATGCTCTTCCACCTACCCCACGGTGAAAGATTTACTACAAAACAAAAGCACAGAGTCAATAATTTCCTCCAACGTCCAGTTGGGATTTTCCTCGGGCCGATGGTAAAGCAGTTCTAAGTCCAACCCTGACAAAAAACACTCCTTGATCATCTCCTCAACATTCACAGCAAGGACAAATAAAAATAAAGTCCTCTACATAGTCCTCGATATAACGTCCGCATTGAAATAGCGAGTTTCAAAATGACACTTGGACCTGTTTGTAATCCTGCCAGCGGGCAAAGAAAAGTCTCTGAACTCACGTCTATAAAAACAGTCGCTGAATCCTGGTTGACGGATCATTCTGTAGCTATGAAGAGACGAGGAGGCGTGCAGATTTAAGTGCATAATGTTTTAATAACAAAGAGTTGTTTACTAGCAAACAGGGATATCAAAGGCATAAAGATGGTCCGAAAACGTAGCGTGGGTCAGGCTAACAGCAAACAGTGTCCAGGGGGCGAAGCAAAAGTGAGAGGTTCTTCCGGGGGCAAGCAAGGTTGATGACAATAAATCCAACAACAGGGAACACAAGTAAACATAGAACGCTAAGGGAAGTGCAATACATACACCATCAATGATCCGTACATACACAAAGACATACGGGGCTTATTTACACATACAAATTAGGCTAGGGGGTGGAGGAATGCATGAGTAGTCAAGACAACAGACAAGGTAGGAGGAGACATGAGTTCATAATAAGAGTCCAGGGATGGTAACAGAGACAAACACATAATGGAACCTTCGAGCTGGAGTGCCATCTAGTGGCTTTCGCTGGCAACTACAGCTGGGGTGTTACAATGACGTGTATGTTTGATCAATGAAATACTTATTTCTAAAACTACAATTTGCTATATACTTAATACTTTCATAGCTTTAAATAATCTTCTGTGGCTATTTTCAGAGTCAAATTCATTTTGCAATTGCTTAGATTAATTCTTGATGTAATTAATTAGGTTACATTTTTAATTGACTGACAGCCCTATTATTATTATTATTATACAAAAGTTTGTTTCTAAATATTTTTTTGTAAACCTAGTTACATCTTTTAATAATTGTTAAATGAAAAAAAATTTCAGAAGAGTATTATTTATTTGAAATAGAAATCTTTTGTAAATATTTTAAGATTATAAATATCTTAACTGTAATTTTTACTGTAAATTTGATGTCCTTGTTTTTGTTTGTTTCATGTCACATTAAATACAGCTTATTTCACAAACACAGAATTGTATTCTACTGAGAAGTTACTTCATTAATGTTCTTACTTGTTCAGATCTCGCTTTCATCATCATTTACAAACCTGTGTATAGTTCTATTCATGCATTATATTCGTTTTTCATTCTCAAAATTGCAGTATTGTTTGCTTGTTTGTTTGAGTTAGGGCTTTGAGAGCTCTGGTGAAGAGAAATGTTTTCAGAGGATAATAACTATGATTCATTCCTCATAGATGACTTGGAAGAGAGTGCATTCAGACTACTTCTGTGATGGTTTAATGGTGTTAATCTTTATTTGCCATGGCACTAAAAATGTCTACTTATATAGACATCTTATGTTGTGTCTTACAAAATATGCTAAACAATATGGAGTTTTATGGAACTAAATACTGACAAAGTTTCATTCATTGTTGAACTATTCCTCTTTTCTAACCTTGACTTTCTGTTGCTGTCTTCAGACGTTACAGATGGGGATAAAGCACTTCTCAGGATTATTTGTCATGCTGTGTGTCGGAGTGGCCCTGTCTCTGCTCACCACACTGGGTGAACACATCGTCCATCGCTGGCTGATACCCAGAATGCAGCAGTCATCACAGCATAAGTACTGGCTCCACACCAGCCAAGTGAGTTCATCTGCACAATTCCATGCTGGTTTTTATTACACATAATTATATGTCATCTTGGTGACACATTGTAGATTTAAAAGAGAGCTTTGCTCATTACTCGCTTTGTAATTCTCAGCACCACTTTTCTTTAATAACACTTAATTTAATTTTTTTTCAGCGATTACATCGAGCACTTAACCCGACTTTCAAAGAAGACAAATTACAGACGGTTGCAAAACCAGAGAAAAGGTAAACTGATTTCATAACAAATGAGCTTTTAAATAATCATTCAAGCAACACTGAATTGAAGTATTAAAGTAGTGTAATTCTTAGAAAACTTTGCTATTTAAAAGCCTTATGAAAAATTTAATTTAAATGAATTGATCTTTCTGACATCATATGAATACACTAAATAAAGTTTCTCTTACAAGCTTTAACAGTATTTTGTTGTATTTTTTATATGCTTTACTTTGGTTATATTGTCTTTAAAGTACTGTTCGCTTCTGATAGAAGTAATTAAAGACTTAATCATGCCACTTTAAAGAATCAGTGTTACTTAAGTGCTATTGATATATTATTTTAATTAAGAATTTAGTAATTTTTTTAATTAGGTTTTTAGTTTTGCATTTAATTTCTTAATTTTCAATTCTTGCTATATGCTGTGTTTTTTTACCAATTTTATAAGATTAAGTTTACAATTTTTCTATTTAGCTTTATTTTTAATAATTGAAGAGCTTAGCATTTCTAGTACGTATACAGAATATAAAAATGACAAAAACAGTCATTTCTAAACTTTAAAAGATGTGCTACTTTTATGCTTTATGCCATTTTTGAAGTCATTATTTGTTGGTCTTTATTTTGTGAAACAGATCAGGCAATTAATTTAAGATTTGACTTACAAGAAAACAATTCATGAAGGCTGCATCTCTCACGAACATTTTTTTGTCCCTATTAAGCTGCAATGTTGGAAACAACCAACAAATGCCGTGGAACTCTTTGGGAAGCTCCAACTGCAACAGGCGAAAACTGTCCAATCAGGAGGGACAACAAAATGACCTGGAATGTTCTCACTGTAAAGAGCTGCTGTCCCCACAGGACAAGAGACAGCTTCCATTACAGGCCACATCCAACGGAAGAACCGACTTGCTGGGCCTTTCCCAGAACCCCATAGTACAGGAACTGACAGACCTGGAAACACAAATCCAGCTTATCAAAAAGCAACTACAGCTTGCCATGAAGAAGAAAAAAGAGCTAGAACAGTATCAGAAGGAAAAGACTTCCGCCGAGTCCTAGACTCGTGGGAGATTTGGCTGGAGTTTTATGGGTTACGTTGTTCAAAGGCTCCGACCTAACAGTTGATTATTTCAATCATGGCTCCTAAGGGAAGCAAGACTTTCTCTGCACATTCTACGAAGTGCTTTTTTATTTGGATGTTTTTTTAGTTTGATTCTTCATTGAACTGAACTTGAAAAAAAAAGACAAAAGAAAAGAAATGTAGTCGAACATATAAATTGGATATAAGCTGTGTGTATTTCTGTCTTCCCAGAAGTTACATTCTGAGGATATCCTGGTTTTATGCAGCGACGTGGAAAAAGACAGTCCATAACTGCCTAAAGGGAAGACATTTATGTGTCAAAATGACATTTATTTAAGGTGTCAAACTTTGATGTATGATAGCATCTCCTGCATATTGATACACAGAGCTGAGAACATTTTTTTAAGAAGAAAGCCGTGCCGTCGTCTCTCTGGAGTTGTAGCAAGAAAGTGTTAACCTTGAACACATGGTTGTTAACCTTGAATTGTTATGTTTCTATTAATTAAAATGGCTTTGAGATATATGTCTGTGAGGTTAAGTTCTTTCAAACCTTTTGTGATTATATTTTCAATATAAAGAACTGTTAGAGTTTTCTAAATGGATAACTAATTATATTATTGTATTTATATTATTTTTTATTGTTATTTATTATATACTATATTTGTTATTTATAGTGTTTACTGGGAATTAGCATATGGAAATTTTAAAATGATGTAAAAAAAAAAACAATAAACATTTAAAGAAGCAGCAAGAATCTCTAACAGCAGTTTAAGTCTGGGTTCATATTTCAGTAATAATGTAAAGCGCAGGCTGTTGAGTAAGCAGGCAGACTGTGTGCAAAAGTAAAGTAAAATTTTATTAAAGTATTTTTTTTATTAAAGTAAAGTAAAAAAAAGGAGGTAATACAGAGAGAACAGCATTTTTAACAGTTTGAGGATGTCTGTGGGTATGGGTCGCCCAAGCAGTATTAATTTTAGTAACACTCAATTACGTTTTCACAGGATATATAAAAGGGAGCCCATAAAATAATTCGCCCTAAAATGAAAATTATATAAATAATTACTCACCGTAATGTCGTTCCAAACCCATAAGACCTTCATTCATCTTCGGAACACAAATTAAGATATTAATTATCAAGAGCTTTTTAATCCTCCCAAAGACAATAAGGCCAAGAAAGGTACCAAAAACATAGTTAAACAATCCATGTGACATCAGTGGTTCAATCAGAATGTTATGAAGCAGCAAGAATACTTTTGGGCTGAACAAAATAAAATAAAATTACTTTATACAAAATCTTCTCTTAAGACCATTGCACATTGAATCAGAAATTTTCATCCAAAATTTTTGCACGTTGAAAAATAAATATGAAATGACGTTTTCACACTGCTTCATTACTTTTTATTTTACCTAAAAGTACTCTTGTTGCTTCATAACATTCCATAATATTTCCAGTTGAACAACTGATGTCACATAGATTATTTTGACAATGGTGCGTTCAATGTGTAAAGACCCTTGCTGTCTATGGGAGGATCAGAAAACTCTCTGAATAAATCCAAAACATCTTAATCTGGGTTCTGAAGATGAATGAATTTCTTAAAGGTTTGGAACGACATGAGGGTGAGTAATTAAGAAACATAATTTTCATCACTGGGTAAACGATTCCTTTAAAGATTAACAAAATGTTTCCATGTGTGCAATATTACATTCCGTTTGAAAATATAGAACTTTTCTGTTCTCCAAATAGGCAATAAGTTAAAAGAGAATATCAAATATCAAAACCTTTTCATGTCACTATGATCAATCACACAAATCTCATTCAGTAAATTGTTAGGGCCCTACGAAGAACAAACATGAGAACACAAGCCAGCGAGACATTTTCAGCAGATGTTAATTATCGCATAGGCTGAATGGGAATCCTCTATAGGCAAAGTTGGCTCCTCTGTGTCCTAGTTAAACCATCCTAACCCATCAGCTCACTGCTGCTTCAGTGCCCTGCTACATGAACTATCTGCATCTGAAGCCCTCGGGATGTTGATTACAGATTTATGTCAACTTTTCATTCTCTTTGTATAATAATGACTTGAATCATGACTTGAATGACTAAAGAGGCTGAAATCATGCTATAAGTAGCAGACACTCTTATTCGTTGGTCTGTTAATTACTGTGAGTCATTCAAACCCTCAAGCAGCAAACAAGACAACACACTGCACAGGTGGCATGAAGATTTGAGGCTTATGGGCAATGATTTGTTTACTCCACATTTAATGCTATTTGTATTTTATGTTTGCTGAGAAGGATTTTATTTGCCCACATAACTATAGACAATTAAACTACTAAGTTTTTTTTTTTTTTTTTACAACTGCTCTCCTGTGGTCATATCTTATGTGCACAGAGTTTCTCTTTGGAGAGAAGTGTGTTTTAGTTACTTTTAAGTGGGCAGGTCAAACCTGCACTGGATGGGAAATGTTTTTTTTTGAAGAGTTCATGATTCCATTAATGAGTTTATAAATTCTAAGCAAAACGATGGTCTTTAATTAAAGGGGCGCTTCTTTTTCAATGATAAAATAGTTCGGGTTGATGTAGTATGACCCAACTTGAAGTACTGTATGTGTCACGAAGAGGTCCGTATAATGAGGCGTGCAGCCGATGCCTCTCAACCCGGCAGAGAGGCGAGGACAAAGAAGTTCAAATGCAATGTTTTATTAAACACAAACAAGATCAAAAGGAACAAAAAGGCTGACGAGGCAGCGACAAAACATAAACTCAAAAAACGGAGACACACGTAACGTTAATCCCGACCAACCAAAACAGAAAAACACAGGGCTTTAAGTACAAGAAAACTAATGGGCAAAAGTGAGGACAGCTGGCAAACAACAGTTGTACAAAATCTACTAATGACAACATAATGACAGGACTAAACCAAATGAGAACAGGACTAAACCAAAAACACTAAGACAAGGGAGACCAAGACAGACAGACAGACAAACTAGAACGTAACACTACTTAAAATACTCTGTATTTCATTATTATTAAATAATCTCAAATGTAAACATGGTAAAAGTGCACCATCCAGTCAGGTAATTTTGTGACACACACAATTCAGGCCGGGAATTTGACTTCACTCCCCGGCCACCTCTACTGCTGCAGGCTAACCCTATTATTGTAACAGATAGACTACCAGATGCAATATTAATGAAAAGAAAAATAACCCTTAACAACTCACTAGGAAAACACCACATATACAACCAAACCAATGACAAATAGAAAATTGTCTTTTTAAAAGAGATAATAAAAGACATTCACATGTTGAAATATCTACATTTTATGTATTTTCAGACTACTGATCGTATAAATCATAAAAAGCACATTGTTTAAAAAGTATAGCCTGCTGCCTGCATGTTTGGTTTTGCTTATCTTAAACTTTACCTGAACTGTCCACCACCTCTAGCTTAACAGCAGGAGTATTGCAGCACTAGTGCTACTGCTGCTTCCTTCGTCACCTTTTCAAAATAAATAAATAAACAAACAAACATTATAGGCTACAGAGATGTATAAAGTACTAGAGACCCAGACTTGAGTAAAAGTACAAGTACTCTATCAAAAAATGACTTGAGTAGAA
>JAUCNO010000977.1:322082-343430 GCA_032353835.1 Enteromius viviparus | reverse complement strand
TAAAATGCTCACAGATAATGCATTTTTGTAAGACATGTTTCTAAAAATTCTTAAATGTCCTAAATTAGCAAAGGTCTGGTCCTGACTTAATCTAATTCCTATCCGGGAAACCGGCCCAAAATGTATTGCAGCTCAATCTTTTGAGAATATGAAACTGTTTTACAGTGTGTACTTCTGTATGAATTGTATTTTTAGAATAAAAATATATAATGATGTAATACAGGTTTTTCTTCCACCCAGTGTTTAAACTGAAATAGGTTTAATTTATGTGGCAATGAACACCCCATCACCTAAAATAGCACTTGGTTTTGAGCTGAAAATTAAGTTATTTTAAAACAAATTCCTCTTTTCTACGCTGTCAAGTAAAAATAACATCTCTATGCTTCATTCCCACTAGTTTATTATGCTTTTCCATTTATGGCAGGTTATATTACTGCTTTTTTTAAACAGGTCTCTGGCTAGCCTTTTCAGGAACACCAACTTTCAACCAATAGCAAACAATTGAAATTGCTCAGGCATGCATGCTCACCTCTAAAACATAAATGCTGAGCAAAGAAACTGAATTCCTGCAATGGCCTTTGTTTACTACAGAACATAGCGGTTTAGTTCAGTAAAACTGCACTTTAGACTGGTCTAACAAGCAATAACTCTTGCATTTAGTATCTTGTATTGGTACAGTTGTATTGTATGTTAAATGTTTGCTAAACCTTTTCTGGACTGCTGTTTACATAGGTCTTGTAGCATCCTGTGTTGTCTAATAACAGTCAACAAAAAATGTATAAAGGAGTATCATTCCACAATAATCTCATTAAGCATTATGTCTGTCCCATCTGGTGCTTGAGCAGTAATGAAAGCAAATCTCATATAGTAATAAGTGGTATTTTCCCCTGAGGAGAATACATCTTAGCCATCTCCCATAGGGTTACCAAACCACTTAAAGGTTTCAGTACCAGATAAATAAAAAATAGAAGGAACCCTGCAATTATTACTCTGTAAATAAAGAATGTCTACATAGTCTAGACGTCTTTGTTTTTCTTTTAGTAAATAACTAGGGCCTATTACCTACTTACACCCATTATCCATGGACATCAATCTTCTCTTTATTTTAGTGATTTCTTCCATTTAGCCTGTGAGCCAATTGTGCTTCTCATGAGCTGACCATAAACTATTACAGCCTTGATTATGATGTTCCTGTAACTTAACCCTTTGAGCAATGCACGGCCAATGGTTTAAAACTTGAGAAATTAGATGTATCTTGGTTTGGTTGAATGCCTATGAAGTGCATAAATGTAAATCCTTCCAGCAAATAGAAGAAATCATAATTGAAAATATATCTGTTCTTTATGTTCTATTGCAGGTAGAGTTTTTTCCAAAAATATAAGCATAAATTCCAGTGCTATATTTGGTTCCATGTTTGGTTCCATAACTCCATTATACCATTGTAGTCTAATGTTGGTACAGTTGGCAGTGTAGCAGTATATCAATCAATTGGGATCTCCAAAGTTTGGAAAACTTTGATAAGGTGCACACAAAGCAGAAACCTAAGGTAGACATTTTGTCTATATGTTATATATTTAGCCATGGCTAATTTTGCCTTTTTGCACACAAAGACAAATTGTACATCTTTATGAGCTGTACATGTGCAGACACAGCTTCATAAAACAATGTTCAACAGACCCAGTTGTGTAGTTTCTCAATTTTGAAGATGTGGAATGTCTTAAGGTTAGAAAAAAGTCATGTCGTGCCATTATAGAAATGTTATGATCGATCCTTGCTGTTAGATTTCTACCAAATGATGTGAGTGCTTAAGTATTCATGCCCATCAATAATGCTATGTTTATTGTGAAGAAGAATTGCATAAATGCATGTTTAAACTAACATGACCTCTGTTTTTATTTCCACAGAAGTCCCCTGTACTCTCAGAGGATGACAGTGAGCTGAAAAAAGAGAGAAGCCTGAAGACTGTGAGTTTTTTCGATTCTGTGAGTCTGATATCCAGTGGTGGCAGCAGCATGGAGCTTGAAGTTCAGAACGACTCTCAGCAAAGTTATGTGAGCAGTGGACAGAACAGAGTCAGACATGGAGGAGAAGGAATGGACAGCGAAGTTGCCAAGGAAATCCTTTACCTGGATGAAGTCCTTGAGGCCAACTGTTGTGATCCCAGAACAGACATGACTTCAAATGGAACAGGTTCCCCTGATATTAATTCAATTCGAGTTCATGGAACTGGATCATCTGTGAGTACTTGTGAAACATCTCCTTTACACAACCATGAAGTTGTTTTAAAAGGGAAAAAAAAGACCACTTTTGTTGATGACAATTTCAACACCAAACCCAATGGCCATGCAACGGACTGTACAAGGTCACCTGAGTCACCTAGGACAGCAGTCAAGAAAGAGGCACGTTTTGAGCTCCGACCATTTCATGAAGAGAAGAAACCATCAAAACTTTTCGACACCCCAACTGAGAAAGAAGTTCGGGTGAAGAAAGTCAGACCCTCGGAGGAGGTTGCTGAGCTAGAGAGAGAAAGGCTGGAACTCATTCGGGGTCAAGCAGTCAAGAAGAATCCTGGAATTGCAGCAAAATGGTGGAACCCACCACAGGAAAAGACACTGGAAGAGGAGCTGGAGCCAGAGCAACTGGAGTCACTTCGAAAATATGAGGAGAGGAAGCAGATGAGAACAGAAGTCAACCGTATGCCACAAGCTGCACCCAGACAGACAACCTCCTTTAACCAACCTGACATAGCAAATAAGGAGGATGTTGTCATGGAAGAGTTTGACTTTTCTGCAGCACGCAAGCAATTTCTGCAGATGGAACACAGCAAGCAGCCCACAGCCCCTAAGAGGAATGTGGCACCTCAGCTTTACTCTGCCAAACCTTTCTTTAGGACTCCAGATGTCACACATGTAGAGAGGCCAAGCGGTTCTGTTACAGTTGCCAATCAAGAAGGGGTCACATTCTACGATGGAAGTGAAGTTACTACTGTCAAAGCTGAAAAGATTTACTGCTGCTCTGGAGAATCTGTCACACCACCCAAAGAAGGTTTGTCTCAGAATGAGTTGAAAGATGATGAATTTACTTGTGCCCGAGCAGTGATGACTATTGTGAAAGATGAGGACTCTGATTTGTATCAGCGCTCTTTGAACAGCTCATACCATATGGAAGAAATTGACTCTGGATTAGATGACCTATCCCTACGGTCTCAGGACACCACTGTTCTTGAGACACTCTCCAATGACTTCAGTATGGACAACATAAGTGACAGTGGTGCGTCAAATGAGACCATGAGTGCCTATTTGGAAAATTCTCTTGGGGAATACTCTTTTCCCTCAACTCCAATGGCCACTACACCAATCAATGGAAAACATGAAAGTGGAATCATATCTCCAAGTGAAAAGAGCGGGTCTTACCAGGTGGATGACTTGACGGAAGACGAGCTGGAATACCAAGCAGGTATTCTTGTCCAAAACGCTATCCAGCAAGCCATTGCACAGCAGAATGACAAATGGGAGCCTCTTCAGGCAACACAACATTCATCCCCCATCCCTGAGAGACATGTGGAAAGTATTGAACCACAACCTCAACCTTTAGTGGAGAGATCTGCTGTAATGCCATCTCCCAAAGTGCCATTCCCCCAAGAGGAGAAGAAAACAATCGCTCCTCAGATAACTGTAGTTCAAGCTGCTCCGGTTATCCCAGTGAACACTTACACACCTCCCAGTCCCTCTCCACCACCAAGTGAGAAACCAGAATTCAGCTATTTTAGTAAGTACTCTGAAGCTGCCGAGCTAAGGAGCACCGCAACTGTCACTCGTGGTCAGGAAGCAGAGGTCACCTCAGGACCTTTCAAGCTGCGGTCGCGCAAACAGAGAACCCTGTCCATGATCGAAGAGGAGATTCGGGCGGCCCAAGAGCGCGAGGAAGAGTTGAAGAGACAACGACAGGCACAAACATTGCACCTGCCCCGTACACAGAAGCAAAAGTCCGGCACCCAGCCAAGCAAGCTGGTCCTTGCTGGGAAGACAGCACCGGGTATGTTTATATCCAACCACTGTGTGCAAGCATGACAACAATAATCACAATTATTACAATTTATCATAACAATTAAACATATTTGATCAATTTATCAATTTTACAAAAATATAATTTAGAAATAATTGGAAATTTTTTGTCCTGTTTCACCCCCCTCATCAGAACACTCTGTTTGAATAGGCGTAGTGGATTGTAGACTCAGAAGTAAACACCCACTTCCATGATTGGTTAATAGTTGAGTATATTTGACAGCCTACATCCTTCATATGTAGTGCTGTGTTTAGGGTAAAAATGCATAAATATTTAGTGCATATCTAACAATCTGTCATAACATACAAAGCAATAGTGACCACATAATAACATTAACACATTTTGTGCGACATTACAGTCAAATACAATATAGATGACAAAGCTTTGTTTAAGTTTATTTGTAAATGAATCTGTAAAATAAAGTGAACAGAAGACAAAGTTCTTACTGACTTAGTCTGGCACTTTGTTAAAAATCAACTCATCTAGTTTAACGTTTGGTTTCTCTGTAGACCTGCTTGTGTCCTCATTTACCTACTAACTGAATTAATGGGCGGGTTAAAGAGGCAGTTATGTAGAAACAGTGGGTGGGGCTAAATAGGCAGTTATGCAAAATCGTGGGTGGAGCTAAATAGTCACTTCTGTAGAATCAGTGGATGGGGTAAATAGGCAATGGTATGGAATCAGTGGGCGGGGCTAAACAGGCAGCGAAGTAGAAGCAGACATGTTGTTTAGACTGATTGCCTTTAAAAGCTGTTTTAGATTAACAAGGCTTACAGATATTTTATTGTACAATGACCTCTTATGTCAAAAGATCAAGGGAATTTTAGAATTCTCAGTTCATGACCCGATTAACTAAATTTTCAGTTATGTAACTGGAATCCTGGAGGTTTTCTTTATAGGGCTTCTTTAGTTTAGATTCCTTGCACACTGTGTCCCATGGGTCTGAACCCGCTGTTCAGCCTGAGTCAGTTTTGCAAGCTGTTATTTATTTTTTATTTTTTTGAAGACGGTTTTAAGAAACTGCAGCACAGCAACTGGGGTATGGACTAAGTATAGACTTGGATGAGCAATGATAATTGGCTAGATAATACTTTGTGGCTATAAGGGTAATATTAGGGTCTTCAGTTCTGGCCACTTACACTTTCAATTTGTGTTGTTGAATGTAAAAATGATTACAACCAGCTGTACTTGTTTCTGTTTATGTCTGATTAGTAAGAAGCATGTGTAAACTCCATTGTCCAATTGAGGCTTTATTTAGCATGGAGCTAGATGTAATGTTCAGCACCGCAGTGTTAAATGTCATTGTGTGCTGTTCCTGTTGGCGATTGTCCATGTCTCATTCTTGATGATGTTCTGTACTGGAGAAGCTTATGCCTGCCCTCTAGTGCTGTCATAAGGGAATGCCTGAGTCCTTTCTTTTAGCATGCTTTTAGCTGTAATGCTAAATAGCCCACCACAGAATTTATTTAAAGCTATCTTGTGGTATCAGTCTCAGTGATTGACTTGAGGGGTTTGTAGAGGACAAACTTCTTGTAAAGAGGCATCTAATTTCCATAAAGAATGTCATGTGATAAATATGTTACAAACTATTGCCATTATGAAATAAATACTGGAATATAATAATATATAATGCTGCTCTTTTATTCTACCTTGTTTTTTATATAAATTACTTGTTTATACATGGTTTGGTTTTTCTGACATGGTTTTCTCTCAGATTCCCTTGATTTAATGGAATGAGAAACCACATTGTGGGATTCTACACAGAGTTCTCTGTGCCTCTAGTATCCATACTTGGGTCGTCATCAAGAATGCGTCTGGGACTCCGGGCACTTTCATGCCCTCAAAGCTGATGAGTGATGGGAAAAGAATCTTGCTGAAACATTCCAAATGAATCCAGACCTTCATTTTCATATCATTGCTTAGAATGAAATGTAACAACAGTTACAACAGTTTGAAAAACTGCAAGATTATATGCCGGCCATAACACCCTATACAGTATAAACAAATTATATGCATTTTTTGACAATTTATTCATTATTCTGTTTTGTTTTCATTTGTCTGCAGGTAAGATAGAGAAGATTCGTCCAGTTCCTCCAGCATCGCCGTGCTCTTCAGATGGAGCTCTGCCCTCGCCGTTGTCTGATCTGGGCAGTGACGATTCTGGAGGACAGCGACCCAAGAACTTTATGCAAACTTTGATGGAGGACTATGAGACACACAAGGTCAAACGCCGAGAGAAAGCTGAGGACAACAGTGTAAGTCTCTTATGGTCAGGTTCATACTAGTGGTAATCAGTGATACTGCAGTATAATTCATTTTCTGTGGATTCTTCTTGTCTACACTTGCATTCTCTCAGACATCCATTTGCTATTACAATCAAAACATTCACTTTAAGTGGCTTAAATTAATTCACTTTAATTCTATAAAGACATTTGGAATTAGTTATTCCACAAATAAAATACCATTGCAATAACTTGCATCAGAACCATGTTCCTCTTTTTCATCTCATGCTAAGAAAGTGAAGAAACGGTACTTTCCAGCTCATTTAGAAACTGAATTCATAAAGACTTGTGCCATGTGAAAAACCACCACAGAATGCATACTGAGGACTCACTGTTTCATGTCAACCACAGTCTTTCCCCTTTTGCTTTCTCAGATATCAACTACACATTTCCTCTTAAAAATAAGCTATTATTTGGAGAACAAACTATGAAGTGTCTGTGTTTTGCAACTTCGCTGCACCAACAGTATCACATTCCATTATTATATTGCAGGCAAAGTAAAGCTATGTCTTCAGAACCACACAGTAGCTGTAATATTATTGGTCTCTGAGGATAAAATTCACTTTCATTGAATGCAAAATAAATACATCACAGTAACTGCAGCTTTGTGTTGCACTTATTCCTGCGAAGTAAAATAGCCTGGATATCAATGTCTTACAAATTGCATTTGGAATCACATACAAAACACAATAAATTCAAGCATCTTTTTACTCAGGGAAAGGTTTAACCAAACACTGGAGACTGGGTTGGACCTACTAAAAAGACTATTAAAAATAAATAAATACATATAGCACTATATACAGTATATATATATATATACTGGTTGACCACAGATCTAAATATACATATCTCTTTCAGTGTCTGTGGTAAGAAACTCTGAACTCACTGAAACATAAAGAAGGGGAACAGCCAAATTTAAGCATATAGTTAATTCAAGTGCAGTCATTAGCTTTACTTTTAGCACACAGTATTAAGCCAATATGATCTAGTAGATTAATATGGATATAAAAAGTAAAGTATATATAAAAGCAACATATCTGGTGTGAGCTCATCTACTTTCAAAAGCGGTTCTCTACACAATAGCAAATGTTTGCACATTAACGAATTCTTCCTCTTTCCCTCTCGTCAGTATGTCCGCTCAGTTACAACTGAGGTACTTGTACAATGCTTGCTTCAAACTTCATTGTGCCTTCATTTGTGTTATTGCATGTTTGTGGGGGGATGGGGGTGATATGGGGGTGGGAGACCTGTTGCAGTGCCAAATACTTTGACAAATGAAAAGTGTCCTTAAGAAATCATTCTGTTATGTGTGGTATCATTGAATCATTCATTACATACTGTATACAGTCTGCAGAGCCACATTTTGAAACAGTCAAAGTATTTGCACCTGCATGATCTACTGTGATCTCACAGTGCAGTGTCATGATTCATTGCCATGAAATCTACGTCAATGAACTTACGATGTCCAGTCTTCATTTGATCATTTTACCACCTCCATTCAGAGTCCTAATATTTCAACCGCAATGTGTTTTTGTATTTTTACATAATGTTATTCAAGAACTTTAGATTGGACATTTAGGTTCACTGAAATAACACACAAAGGATCCTGTGAGTGTAACCCTTGGCACCTGTTTTTACAACAATATTCCTTTTGAAACAGCATGGCTGTTCTTTTATTATTTCTGCTATTAAGCTGTGTTTGCACTTCAGCTTGTATTGTGTGTTGTGCAGTTTACATCTAAAGCTGTTTTGGACAATCAGACACAAACTTGTACTCAGCATGAAACTGTTTGGAACAGATGTGGTTTAAAATGGACCATCTGGCGTGTATGTTTGCACATGTGCGATTGATGTTCTAATAACTAAATATCTTTCAAAACATTACTTTTTTGTTGCGCTCAATATAAATAATGTATAGCCACAGTATAGAATGGTTTAGCAAAATAACATATAACCTGCATTTTCATTTATTATTTTTACATACATACATAAATAAAGTATTATTATAATTGTTGTTATAAATAAAGAAATATTAAAATAAAGGGTTAAAGGAGATGTAGCTCTTTTACAACAAACATGTTTTTTATTTTAGAGCTCAAACCACTGATTTTATATTTAAAAAAATATAGTTTTATTATATATATATATATATATATATATATATATATATATATATATATAAAACTTGATATATGTATTTTTATATATAAAATTAGTTAAACCGCTGTAATGCAAATATCATAAAATGTAAAAAAAAAATAAAAAAAAAAATCATTAACATATTAATAACAACATATAACAATAACATATTTTTATATTTTTCTTCAGGTTCTGGAGGCAACACGTGTCACTCGCAGGAAAAGTAATATGGCCCTCCGGTGGGAGGCGGGAATCTACGCAAACCAGGAAGACGCAGAGGAGGAAGAAGAAGAGGAGGAAGAGGAGGAGGAAGAGTAAACTACATTTTCAAAGAAAGAGAAAAACCAGAGGGAAAATGTGCAACAGGACAAACACTAGTATTTATTGGGAATTCAAACCCCTGCAGCAATTCACACCTCTCTGAAGATTTGCTTCTGGAGATACGGGAAAAAAAAAGTTCTCTCAATATTAAACACTAGAGATACTATACCGCTTCACATTTTCACGACCAAGTTATTGCTTTTTCTTCTGTGCTGATATGTGTTGAGAAAGTGGTATGTGCGACATTTTTTTAAGACTTTTGGCATTTATGTTGCAAGTAAGATTAGTGTGAAGATCACATTGCATTTGAACTTCACAAGGGCTAAGGAAGACTTTGGTGGGGGGAAAAAAGAAAGTATGGGATAGCGTTATGTTATTTAGTAGGAGGAGCTCAGATATAGATAATAGTTGAACAACTAATTTCTTGCTAGGTTATTGACATTTGGACTCTGGTTGGATCAGGACTGGTGCCATGAATATGAATTCCGCCGTGAGCCCATTCAGAAAGCAGAACTACACAAATGTGTCTTGCAGTGTGCTCTTATTTGTTTTCCTGTTAATCACATGATCTCAATTGCAGGCTGTAGGGATAAGAAGACAAATCATTCTCCTAATTTTGCCATATATTTCAGAGGGAAGCTTTAATGAGGAGGACAAATGAAAGTAGGGCACAAATGCTCACACCCTTGAAAGATGTTGTGAGGTTTGCAAGACCAGACCGATAGAGCTTAACAATAAATCCAAGCAGAAGAGGAAGAAGTGGTAATAACCTGCTGAGAGTGGCAGTGGCTTTGTACATGCAGCAGCTGCTTTCTCCATGGACAAAAGACAGGAAATGCGTGTGAAATTAACTTTTAGGATGTTTTTGTTGTTTGCAGTCGAAGGCACCTGAGGTTTCGTGTAATATAGAACTCTAAATGCCTGATGTAGATGATCTGGGAATGTTTATGTGTAGCGCAGGAGAGCAAAAATGAAGAAAAGAATATGATTATGTTAAAGTATTCAATGAATTTGTCCTTTAATCTTAATTTAAAAGGTTGAATATTTCTCTTTGCATACTTTGGCAAATTTGAAGCCATTATAAGCAGAAGTTGTTCACTTTATTGATGTACACATGAATGTCTGAAATGGTTTATTCTTTCTTCTTTCATTCTTTCAAAAAAAAGCATTGGCAATATAACAGATGTTAGAACAAGCATCTATACGGGACACTGACATCAGTGCTGGACAAATCGTCTATATTTAATCTTTGATTTCTAATTTTTGCCTTTGGTCTGATGCTTTTTTTCAAGCCACAAACAAAGACAATCCTACAAGCTTCATTCAACAATGTGGCTTTGTTGTTTTTTGTACCCTCCACATATAATATATATTACACAAAAGTATTTAATGGGCTGCTGTTCTTTTATGAGTATACATGAAGTATTTGTAGTCTTTGGATTAGAGTGGAGTATATTGCATAGGTTCTCAATTTGCAGGCAAAAGAATAAAAACTACAGTTATACATTGTTATAACACCTATAAAGTTACACCTACAGAAACATACATGTTTCTGGAGAGGGTGCATTGACTTTATTTAATGAATGGAAGCAGATGTTTGTTGATCTCTGGATACTGACTTTCTGAGGTGTTTGTTTGTATTGATGCTTGATGTGAGATTGTGTAATGACCATCAGTTTTACTCAGAGCAGGATATTGGGTTTATACTTGGATTCTTTGATATGAGATGATTATTGTTAGTGAGCAAATAATTTGAATTTTATAAGGGGAAATATTTTTATTTGAGCAGTGAGATATATACAGTGTTCCTATTAATGGAAAATAGTTTTGGAAAAAAAAAAACGACTGGTGTTTAGTACTATTACAGCACATTTATTCATATATACTGTGTTGTGTGTATTTGAGGGCCAAGTATGCCATGCTATATGCAGTTTTCATTAGTTTGTTTAGGTGCTACAGGTAACGTTATTAGCACAGAGTAGTTCAAGTATTGACTGTGATGCTGACAGGTTTTGCATCATGAAATGTGCAGCGTTCAAATAAAACGAAAAGCCAGCTTTAGTTTTCCTAAGGATGGCATGCTTTTGTATTATAATGTATGAGATATGGACAAAAAATGGTTGTTTTTACCTCATTAAAATAAATTATAAGAAATAAGCCAATGTTCAAATCTGTAATATAATAGGATTCCTATGGCATAGGACGGTGGCCAAATTGCATTTAATATAGAATACCAGAGGAAACAGGAACCATTAGAAATTGAGCAGTCTTGCAGTTGTTGATGTGTTAAAGCATTATGGCAAAAGCATGAGCCTTTGAGGACATCTCCCAGACGAGAATTGCAAGCACATTAGCGAAATATTTGCAAAAATATTCATGGACAATTGTCAATAATGTATGAAGCACAATCAAGCAGCTTTCTGTTGGGTCACTACAACAGATTTGTGTTTCTAAATTGGAAGTTAAGACATTTTTTAATGCATACATTCTTATTTAAATGACTGCATTTCACCCATGAAAATTATCCGAAGAACTATAAATGTAATGAATTATCCGAGCAACTTTAATGTTATGAAATTTCACGGCTGATGTATAGTTATTTACATTTAATACATGAGATTAAAGTTTTCATGTGAGAGTGTAAACGTTTTTGTTTGTGTTTAAGCTGTTCAAATATGGAAACCTGTTGGTTTCAAAGTCCACGTTATACCTGGGTTGCCAGGGGTTGTTTTTTAAGCCCAGGACCACCTGGCAACTGGGACATCTTGGCCAATTTTGAGAAACATTTTGGCTGGTTTTGTTTCACAGATCTGGCAACCCAAAGCAGCTTTGGACACACTACTGGCTACCTTTGTGTCTGTGAAATTTCACCGGAACGTTGCTAATGTGTTTGCTAAAATTTTCAACTACAAAACATACTTTAGACTTGTAGTCAAGCATTTTCCTCCCAAATGCATCTGTTGCATTAGATTTTCAGTTTCACAGACAGTTTGTGCTTTTCAAACAAAAAAAAATATTGCCTTTAATGAAATCACGAGAAGTATTGTTTTTTTGTTGTTGTTTTTCACAGTTTGAACCAAGTAAACAGTGTTTTTTATCTTTACTTTTGAAGTAACACCAAAAATATGCTGTGTGTTTTGCTCTTGTTGTTTAAATAGTTATGACAAATCCATTTGCAAATGCTTCCTTAAAAGGTTTGAGTGCTCTAGGTCCTTTTGGGAGAAACCAAAGGATTATTGATACGGTGTGATAATGCAATCATGCTTTCAAAAGCCCTCTTTTGACATGTTAACCACTTATTGTATGTTAATATTCTGCTTATATTGTTTTATAGTAATTGTAAGTCTCACTCTTACACACACACACACACACACATATATATATATAATTATTTTCTCATTAAAAAGAAAATGTGTAAAACGTCTCTATTCTTGACTCATGTAATGCCTAAAGCAAACATTTGATTGACGTTTACTCACTCTTAGACCATCACATTTTTTGGAGCTCACCAATGGATGCTCTGCAGTGAATGGGTGCCGTCAGAATGCTGATAAAAACATAGTAATCCACACCATCCCAGTCCATCAGTTAACATCTTGTGAAATGAAAAGCTGTGTTTGTAAAAAAAAACAAATCCATCATTAAGACGAGCTAAAACACAGGTACTGCTGTGTACTCTGGCACAAAAGCTGTCATTGAGCTGTACCTTAAAGGAACCTTTTGAAAAGTTACTGCCTCAGTGACCGCTTTTGTACACTGAGTGTGTCTTTATAAAAAAATGTGCCAGATATTATAACGTTCATTCAAAAACAGAGTGATTTAGAATATTTGGTCAAACGTGGAAAAAAATCTATATGGGGCAGTTTCCCAAACAGGGTTTAAGACTAGTCCTAGATTAAAATAAATGTTAAGAGCGGTCTGAACTGGAAAAGGCTTGCACTGAGATATCTTAAAATACATGATTGAATACATACAATATATTACAGAATACATTTCTGTAAGACATGTTTCTAAAAATTCTTAAATGTCGGCCCTATGTTTAAAAAGAATGGAAAAACTTACAAGACGTTTGTCCTTGAAGCTTCACTTCTGAAAAAGAGAAGTCCACATTCTTTTTGTCATTGAAAAGAAACGACATTTCGGTGAGTAGATCTTTATAACTGTTATTATTTTAGGCGATGTCTGTTTAAGAAAACTTTCCTTTTGGAGATCATCTTGAGATCCTGTTTGACTGGTCTACACAAACCAGCAGGTATTGCATCACATGGGTTTTTTATTTTTTTATTTTTTTTTTATATATGCATTGCAATAAACACCTTTCCTTTTCTTGAAATTTGAATCAAACATAGTTTAATAAACTTTGTATAAAACAAACCTATGGCACACTTTGATCTTACTGTTTAAAAAGTAAAGTGAACGTGTTTGTGTCTGAGTAAAACATGACTAACCACTGAAAGTATTTCAGTGTACAACTTCCCCATAACAGAATGACGCGACTGGCTTCACCCAGAGAGCCTGGGCTTCTGTGAAACATCGACTCGGATCATAGAAGGTTTTGTTTGCTTTCTTTATTTTATGGCGGTTATGATTACCTGTCGTAAATACATCGCGCCTCTAGTCTTCTGTGCCCAGGTGGCCAGCTCGTTTTTTGACACCGCGCTCCAAATGATCGTTAAAGAAAGATGTGCAAATCCCGACAGAGACACCGAGCAGAAAGCCATAACCAACTTCAACATGACATTCAACATGGTGCTCAAATTCATGCCGATTGTGCCAGCGATCCTTCTGGCAAAAGTTGGAGACAAAGGTTACAGGAAAGTGCCTATAGTGGTTCCTCTTGTAGGATATTTTCTGTCAAGAAGCTTGCTCTTGTTGGATATCATACTGGAATGGCCTCTGCAGGTGCTGTACGCGGTGCCGGTGATCCACGGACTGTGCGGAGGGTTTGCATCGTACTGGGCAGGTATGATGGCGCTGGTGTCGGTGTGCTCAGGTGAGGAGGAGCGCTCTGTGCGCATCATGAGGACCGAGCTGGTGTACGGAATCGCCGGTTTCATCGGTAGCTTGTTTTCTGGTCACTTGTTTAACCTCTATACCGTGGATCTCAAACAAGGAGCAATTTTATCTAGTTTTAGCGTGCTGCTGTATTTCCTCTGTCTGCTTTACGCGGCGTTTTTCCTACAAGTCGATTCCTCGGAGCTTGGAGAGAGACAGGAGCGACGGGAAAGTGTTGGGATCATAAACCACGAAGCCCGCGATAAAATAAACATCGCTTTGCTGTTCGTTGGTGGGATTTTGTATGATATAGCCGTGGCTGGAGGAATGGAGATGCTGGCCGCGTATGTGCTCAGAGACCCCCTCAGCTGGGGAGCGACTGAGGTGGGTTATGGAAACGCGGCGGGGTCGCTTCTCTTCATCACCAGTTTTCTGGGTGTGAAGATGTTCACAAGATGTTCTGTTAGAGATGAGAGCATGGTCATGATCGGGATGGTGTCTTTCGCCGCTGGGATTTATTTCATGGCTTTTGTGACCACAACTCCGATGTACTTTTTGGGTAAGTTATAACCAACCAAATAATCGTTTTAAAAATATTAATCGAAATATTTTGTTCAAGCAATATTTTGCTTGTGCTTATAAATACATGCTTAAAATTAAATATGACTGGCTAATATCTTGCTAAATATTAAAACCTTGTTGGCTTACATAAAGGAAATCAATAAGGGTCGGATCAGGTAAAATATTTGGTAGCAATGTATGCAGGTGTTATGGTTCGTATAGGCCTATAAAGGCCCACTTTAAGAAAAACGTGCTATTCAAGTTTGCTTGCAGAACGAATATGTTGTACTGAACATTCAGATTTCGTATGAAAATAAATCATTCAAGTTTATTTTGTTTACAAATATTATAAATGTATGAGGTGCCACAAATGTTATATGTTTAAGAAGTTCATGCTTATTAATGGTTAAAATGAAGAGCTACTTGTGTTACGTATTTGGAAAAAGTAACTATTTTTAGTAAGATATGTTATTTGTAAAATAAAAAGTAGGCTAATGTTACTTTACTACAGAGTCATCTGATTAAGTATAATTGCATTACCTGTAATGCATTACACTGTTTCTAACTATAGTAACAAATGAGCATTTAAACTGGATTGTAAACCAGTGCATAGTTCCTCAAAGAAAGAATTGGTGTGAAAAGGTGTAAAAAATTATCTAAAGGCCTACATCACTTTACTGATCTATTGGTGTTCTCCTCTGAGCTGAAGTTTGGCCCTTGTCTCCTTTAGTTCGCTCCATCACTCTGTTTGCTCTGATTCCAATGCCCACCATTCGCTCACTGCTGTCCAAACAGGTCAGGGGAACCTCGTATGGTAAGTGCTAGTTCTTTATTCTCTCACTGCCCTTAATGAGTTGTTTGTATGCATATGGTGCTGCCAAAGACATTTTGTGGAACACTCAAATTTCCTCAAAAGTAAGACTTCACTTGACTTAATCTGTATGTTAGCTCATGCAGCTGTGCTGTGAAGCAAATCAGTAAGTGGTGTATTCAGAAGTTGAAGTGTGAACAAAACAAAACAAAACAAAAAAAAGAGAGAAATGAAACTATGTATCAGAGTATTCACAGGTTAGGGTTAGGGTTTTCTGTGGTAAGAAGAAATACTTCTATAGGCAAGTGTAAAATTATTATGTCTCTGATCTGTTGTGCATTTTCCAAAAGTAACTATGGTCACAAATTCTGTTATTTACCAATATAGTTCAGCTGAATTTCCAATCGTAGTAAGCACCTGACAATGATTTTGTGAAACATTGTTAGGTGCTTGTTTTGGTGGTTGTTGAGTCGTACGAATTAGTATGAATTTGGCACTTTGTACGAATTCGTTGTGAAACTCTGTTGCCAATCCCAGTTGTACAGTTAATGGTTAATGGTAAATTTATTTGCTGGCTCAGGTGAAAAGGAGTTAGAATATGATTTATCAGAAAGGCAAGGGACCAAGTACCAAACCCTGAGGCATTCCAATGGATAGAGAATGCTACTTCAACACTCCCTCTCTCAAAGATATCTTGTTGAATCTGCACATGTGGTAGTACCCAGGTCAGCAAAGTGTAGTTGAAATTATATCTGGTTCAGAGAAAGTGGACAGGTGAATTTTGAGCCTTTACGCATGGACATTTATTTGCTAGTATTTGAGGCTGTCTACTTTACTTTATCAACAGCACATAGCTAGTATGTTTTTTTCATGAAAAAGAGGCTGACAGGTGTAAAAGCAGTAACATTATGGTAGTCACTAATTTATAAAGAGTGAGTACTTACAGATTTTAGCTTAGTTTGTGAACTCTTATTTGGACATGGATGACTCAGATGGCTTTTGATCCTTTTGCAAGCAGTTTTAATAAAAGAGTAGGTAAACAGGCAATGTGTAAACAGGGGCAGACAGTAGCAACTAGAAGAGACAAAAGGCAGTACCAGAGACAGGTGAAGGGTCGAGGCAACAGGTTAGAATCACAATCGATAGTCTAGGCAATGGTCGGAGTCACAGGAAAGGTTCAACAACGATAATCCAAGCAGAAGTCGGGGTCACAGGCGAGATTAAACAGCAAGATAAACAGTCCAAATGAAAACCAGGTAATCCAACAATAACAAGAGAAAACGCTCAGAGTTGCTACGGGAACAAAACTTCGCAAGGATTGTCTCTCCGCGACCGCTTTATATAGGGCAGAAGCCCACACAAAACTGCAGCGGAAGTCCGGGTGTTCAGTATGAAGCGGTCCGGGTAGGAACTAAAATCCGGAGAAGGTTCCCGCTAATGACCGTCCGACAGCGCTACAGAGGACCGCCATGTAACAGAGCTCCTGAAGCGAGTGGCGTGGCGTCGGGGTCTGCCATGTGGTCGAGGTGCAGGTCTAACAGGATGTTCCCGGTGGAAGGTCGCGGTAAGTGAAGGGTCAAGAATGTCCCGGGCGTTGACCCAGGACCTCTCCTCTGGTCCGTAACCCTCCCAGTCAATAAGGTACTATAGCGTGGCAACCCCTGGAGTCCAGGATCTCCTTCTCCTGATAGGTCTCTTCTCCTACTGTTCCTCTGGGGCATCAGCAGGCTTGAGCAAGGCGACATGAAAGGTAGGTGAGATCTTGTATTGAGCAGGGAGATTTAATCGAAATGATACAGGTGTAACTTGTCGAGTAATCTGAAAAGGACCCACGTACCTTGGCTTTAGTTTCTTGCAGGACTGTTGGAGGCGGGGGTCCCTTGTGGAGAGCCACACCCATTGTCCAGGCTCATACATGGGGTCGGCGGTGACGGTCTGCCTGTTCGATGGTGCGACGGATTGCTCGTTGGAGATGTGTGTGGGCCTGATTCCACGTCTCCTCACTTCTCCGTAACAAGTCGTCCAAGGCAGGTAAGTTGGTGGGTTCCCCTTACCAGGGAAACATGGGATGTTGGAACCCGAGGATACATTTGAAGGGTGTCATCCCAGTGGCTGGTTTCTGAAGAAAATTTTGGGCGTATTCGCTCCAGTCCTGTTGCCTGGCATGACAGTAGGTGCAGAGGAACCGAGTCAACTCCTGATTCATCCTCTCTGCTTGCACGTTTAATTGGGGATGGTAGCCCAATGTCAGAGTGACATTGATGTCGAGGTGCGAGCAGAATGCCTTCCACAGTCTAGAGGTGAACTGGGGTCCCCGATCGGTAACGATGTCTTCTGGTATTCCGTAAAATCAGAACACCTCCTCGGTTATGACTTTGGCAGTTTCCCAGGCAGTTTGGGAGCTTGGGGAGAGGAACCAGACGACAGGCCTTGGAGAACCGGTCTATGATGGTGAGGATGGTAGTGAAGCCGTGTGATGGAGGTAAGCCTGTTATAAAGTCCATGGCAATGTGTGACCACGGTATGTCTGGTATGGGTAAGGGGTGCAGGAGTCCGGCTGGCTTGAGGTGACAGGCCTTGCTAATATTACTGGTTCCACATTTCCGTACGAACTGCATAACGTCCGAGTTAAGGTTCTCCCACCAGAATCGATTGGTTACAAGCTCTGTGGTGGCAAGGATGCCCGGGTGACCAGCACTGGGTGTATCATATACCCAATGGAGGAGCTTCACCCGAAGAGGCTCAGACACATAAACTTTATCAGGTGGGCAGGTGGTAGGAGTAGGGTCGTTAACCTGTGCCTCGGTGATCTCGGCCATTATGACCCACCTAACGGGAGCCACAATACGCGGAGGTGGGATGATGTGTTCGAGTGGCTTGGGCTCGGTGGATGCATCGAACTGTCGGGATGGAGATGGAGAGCCCACCTGGCCTGATGGGAGTTTAATCTTTTGGCACTTCTGATATACTCTAGGTTCCGGTGATCAGTGAGTACAAGGAAAGGGTGAGTGGAACCCTCGAGCCAATGTCGCCATTCTTCGAGTTTGTTCTGTTCTCCGTGTCTTTGTGAAAGGACTGTCCCAATGCCTGTGTTAGAAGCGTCAACCTCCACGGTGAACTCCTTGCAGGGGTCAGGATGTTTGAGGATGGGTGCCGAGGTAAAGAGAGCCTTTAGATTTTTAAACGCCTGTCTACTGTGGGTGTCCCAGTGAAGGTGAGAAGGCCCCTTCTTGGTCATGGAAGTTAGGGGTGCTGCAACGATGCTGAAGTGGCGGATGAAGCGGCAATAGAAGTTTGCGAACACCAAGAATCGTCGCATCTCCTTTATGGTTTTAGGTTCAGGCCATTGAAGAACGGCGGAAACCTTGCCCTGGTCCATGGTCACTCCATCGTGGCTGATTATGTACCCCAGAAAGGCCACTTGTGTCTGGTGAAACTCACATTTAGACAGTTTAGAGTTTGAAGTTTATGCTGAATGAGCTTCTTCAGAACAGTTCGGAGATGTTGAATGTGGTCGGACAGAGTCTTTGAGTATATTAAGATGTCGTCTATATAGACAACTACGGTTTGATTCAGCTCCTCCCTGAAGATATCATTGATCATTGCCTGGAACAGAGAGGCACTGTTGGAGAGTCAGAAGGGCATAACCAAATACTCGTAGTGTTCCGTCGTCGTAGAGAATGCTGTCTTCCACTCATCACCAGCCCGGATTCTGATGAGATTGTAAGCGCTTCTGAAATCGAGCTTGGTGAGATAGTGGACCTTCCAATGTTGCTCCAGGGCGGCAGGCACAAGAGGCAAGAGGTATCGGTACTTTACTGTGACATCATTGAGTCCTCGATAATCAATGCATGGCCTGAGACCTCCGTCCTTCTTCTTCACAAAGAAAACCCCGCTGCCGCAGGAAATGTTGAAGGTCGGATGAACCCCTTTCTTAGCTCCTCGGTTATGCAGGACCTCATGCTTTCAGTCTCTGGCTGTGGAAGTGGGAAGATGCGGCCCTTGGGTGGAGGGGAGCCAGGCAGAAGCTCGATGGCACAGTCTGTGGAGCGATGTGGAGGTAGGTGAGTGGCCTTCTCCTGGCTGAATGCCTCCTTGAGGTCGTGATACTCGGGGGGAAGATCATGGAAGTCCTCCTTGGTGTCGGGTGTCTTTGTGATTGTGGGGAGCTGGGTTAGACAGTGGGTGAGGCAGTGAGGTGATCGCTTGACAATCTGTCGTGCAGTCCAGGAAATGGTTGGGTTGTGTAGGTCCAACCATGGTAGGCCCAGGATGATCGGGTGCTCGGGTGAGTTGATTGTGAAGAGACGGATCGTTTCCAAGTGGATGGGGCCGATGAGAAGTTGTAGGTCCTGGGTGGTGTGAGATACTTCTCCGGTGCCCAGAGGACGTCCGTCTAAGGCTGCGACGGCCACATGTTGCACACATTTAATCAAAGGGAGATGCATTTGTTTAGCAAACTGCTCTTCAACAAAATTTCCCTCTGCCCCAGAGTCAATAAAGACTGAAATGGCTATAGAATGACCATTAAACTTTATGATAACACGTAAGGTCATGGAATATCCCAATCTCTCAACACTCACCCGTGATGGTGTAGACCGTGGCGGCCGGATAGGACAATTGGCCCGGATGTGTCCGCTTCGTCCACAGTAAAGACACAGATTCTCCCGATGCGACGGCCCCGTTCGTCGTCGGTGAGGTGGGTTTTCCCGATCTGCATGGGTTCAGTAGTGCTCTGACTGGTGGTAAGGATAAACGGACGGGCTGGTTGGAGTGGACGAGAATGTCTGGTGCGAAGATTGTCCAGCTGGATGGCCAGTTCCATATATTGGTCCAGCGTTTTACCCTCATCCCGGCATGCCAGCTTAGCCTGCAAATCCCGAGACAGAGCCTTCCGGTACAGAGCCTTGAGTGGTTCGGAAGGCCAGCCAGTATGGGCTGCGAGGGTGCGGAATTGAAGTGTGAAATCCGCCGGCCTCCACGGGCGTGATCGAATACCTCCCGGAACTGTTGCATGAATGCGGTGAATGTATCTTGGGACATGCGATCTCCCTCCTAGAGGGCGGTGGCCCAGTCAAGTGCACGTCCGATCAACAGTGAGCAGATCAGTGAAATTTTACTCTCATCGTCAGGAAAGCTGCTTGAGTGACGTGAAATGTACAAATTACACTGCATGAGGAACCCCTTACACTTCCCTGGAGCGCCATAATACTTCTCCGGTAGTGAGACTCGTGCAGCGTGACTGGCAGTGGGAGGGTGCTGGAGCAATGGCTGCAGCAGCCGCTGGCATACGTGCCTGTGCCAAGGACGTCATGGCGGCGCTCATGGCTTGCATGACGTCTCGTTCAGTGTGTGGAGTGACTGACCCATCTCCCTGGTTAAACGAGTGAATTTCTCCAGCTGCTGATGGTGAGTGGTGAACAAAGTTCCCTGATGACTTACTTCCTCAGCCAGTTGATAAACTGCCGCTGGATCAGTGTCCGGCGAAGTTTTCTGTGACATGGATAACTCAGATGGCTTTCCATCCATTTGCAAGCAGTTTTAATAACAGAGTAGTCAAACAGGCATTGGTATACAGGGGCAGACAGTAGAAACTAGAAGAGACAAAAGGCAGTACCTGAGACAGGCGAAGGGTCAAGGCAACAGGCTAGAATCACAATCGATAGTTCAGGCAATGGTCGGAGTCACAGGCAAGGTTCAACAACGATAAACCAAGCAGAAGTCGGGGTCACAGGCGAGATTCAACAGCTAGATAAACAGTCCAAATGAAAACCAGGTAATCCAACAATAACAAGAGAAAACTCAGAGTTGCTATGGGAACAAAACTTTGCATGGATTGTCTCTCCGCTATCGCTTTATATAGGGCAGAAGCCCACGCAAAACTGCAGCGGAAGTCCGGGTGTTCGGTATGAAGCAGTCCGGGTAGGAACTAAAATTCCGGAGAAGGTTCCCGCTGATGCCCGTCCGACAGCACCACAGAGGACCGCCGTGCAACACTTATTCACGCCATCCACACCAGTGCTCATATTTATAAAAAAAGCTTTTTAACATGGAGAATTTGTCACTTCTGGGGCCTCATTTATAAAACTTTCCTACTCACTGATTTGATCTTAGAGTGTTCGTACGATCAAATCCACATCAAAGTACAGATTTATAAAAACCGTCTTTGACGTG
>JAUCNO010000977.1:307182-320976 GCA_032353835.1 Enteromius viviparus | reverse complement strand
TTCCCATTAATTCCCGTTAATTCCCATGGAAAGTTTCCATCTTTGAAAATTCCGGGAATTTTGCAACCCTACTAATGCAAAAGACAAAAATGCTTGCTTTACATTTTCATGAATGAAGTTTACAAACCTGCAGTCCTCTGCTTCCTCTGATACCAACAGGACCCTCTGGACCCTTTTAAATCATCAGATTCGGTCAGATATACCATGTTACTGTATGGACATATAGATTAAGTGTCACTCACTCGGTCTCCTTTAACTCCTGGTGTCCCACACTCCCCTCGCTCTCCCTAAACAAAAATGTAATAATCACTGTCACACAATTCAATTCAAGTTTTGCCCATTCGCTTTTTTAAAACAAATATACTTGCTCTGACTAATATGTTATACAATAGTATAAACAAAGTATAAAGTATAGAGTATAAAGTCAAATCAGTTGTCAAAAAAGCGTTATTTTTCATAAATTCTACTATTTTAAATGTAATATTATATATTACAAATTTTGTAACATCAGTCAGTACAACATACAAAAAAACAAAACTGCAAGGATTGCGGGTAAGACGTACAATTTTATTTAAAAAATGATATAAAATTTTATTTCTTAACATTTCTGCATGTGGCATCCTTTTAATCTAATCTAAACTTGAGATGTCAATCACAACCGATAATTTGTAAATTAGTCTATGATGCATCATTTTACCTTTTCTCCTTTATATCCAGCTTTTCCCTAAAGAACCATACAGAACACATGGTGAGAAACAGCAGTTGCACAAGCAGATAATGTCAAAATACAGAGACTTTAGGCCTCTTTGTGGCCAGGTTCACCTCTGTCCCGTCTCGTCCAGGAGGGCCGCTGAATCCGCTCTCTCCCTGCAGGAAGTGTGTCACACTTTAGAGGGTAACACAAATAAATAATGACAAACACTAATGAGGATTTAAAATAACTCGGACCTTTTGTCCTTTAGCTCCTGGACTTCCATCTTCTCCAGGACGACCCTTTTTACCCTGTGGTTCTCAGAGAAAGAGTGATAACTTATTAATGATTCAGATTCTACCAAGCATCATTCTGTCAGCGGTGTCTAGACAAACAAAACCGGTTTAAGTGGTATAACATATGTGTGCAGAATTATTTATTAATACTTATGTATACCCTTCCAGACACTGACAATAAGGTTAGTAATAGGCTGATTTTTTTTTTATTGCAGTGGAGCACTTTTTTTCTGAAATATTTATTTTACAGCAATATTTAAACAACTTTTGTCCGCCAAATCAAATTCAGTATGGGGTCATCAAAATGCAGGAAGACTATTTTAACTTTATGATGCTCTTTTCCCTTTCATTTTATCCTAGTTTTGGAGATTGACAGATATTATTATAAACTGTCACTGTATGGGCAGTGTGTGCAGATGCTACAAAAAATGAATAACGCAAAAGTAATAGCAAACAGGTTTAGCATGACATAATCATGAATTATTATATAATTATATAATTTTCAGACAATAAGGCGCCTTTGATCGGTCTGGTGGGTATTTTTTCTCTTTATTAAAATATGTGTAAAGACAACATCTCTAGATTTATATTAAACTATGCTTTTTTTAAACACTGTGTACGGACCTAGAAAGGATTTTGAGAGAGTGTGACACTTACAGATGGTCCACTGGGTCCTCGCTCTCCTTTCTCACAAGGACAGTTTGGGGAAAGAGGGCACTGTTGGACACACACACTGCTTTAGTTACAACAGCACTCATAAGTGTCCTAAATGAATTCTTTCAGACAAACACTTACCACTTCATTAGCCACCTCAGTCTAGAAGGAAACAAAAGAGAAAAAGGTGAATTTACATGAAAAATGTTCAAAAAGACCTTACAAAGTCTATACATGTATAAATGTCCCAAACGACTTTGATAAAATTGAAAGTTCCCACACTTAGTCTCTTCTCAGTACTCAAAGGGCTGCCGGAAGAAAGTCTGCCTTTATTAAAAAAAGGTTATTAGATGTTTCTCATGCCAGGTGTAGTACATAAAAGTGTATTTGCATATAATAGATGCACATGTGTATGAATGAGAATAACAGATCAAGCTGAAAGATCAAGTTTGACAGATCTAGGAGTCGCAGGAACTCAGAGGAACAAAAGAAAACTTCATTGAAGCACCTTAAAGTAATTTTGTCTTGATTGCAAACAGAGCACAGAGCTGACATAATGACACAGTGGAAAGATGAATGTCTTATTTAAGCGAATATGTGTGCGATGAGCAGCAACATCACGCTTGGCTGGAATGAGCAGCTGATTAACAGATGGAGCTGCAGCGGATGAGACAGTCGAGCAGCAGACAAGATGACAGTGTTGCATGCGATTTAAACGATCCTGGCTTGAAAGCTCCTGATTGTGCTTTTCTTGTCTCATTGAAAAGCACCTGCATCAACAGTCGTTCCCAGCATGCAGAAGGAGATATTCATCCTGCATGCAGGATCATGCGGCTCATAGTAGCCTAAAGCTCTGACCCAGTGCAAAGTCAATGAGAAACAGCTGTTCCCTGTGCAAATACTGCAACCCTCTAACTGTTATTCTGCTCAAACTCCAATAGGCCTGCTAATAAAATCTAATTCATACCAGCTTAAGGTGGTCAGACTGGTCAAGCAGACCCACCAGATCTAAAACCATCTCTATTAACCTACTAGACTGCATCAGATGAACAGCTGAGAAGCTAAATGGAATAATCACAGTATTGAATAAAATATAGATATAACTCTGTAACACTTTAAAATAAGGTGGCATTTGTTTACATTACTTAATGTATTAACTAACATACACAAACAATACATTTATTACAGAATTTATTCATCTTAGTTAATGTTAGTCAACAAAAATCATTCATTGTTGGTTCATTATAGCTCACAACGCATTAACTAATGTTAACAACTTGTGATTTTAACAATGCATTAGTAAATGCTGAAATTAGCATTAATAAAGGCTGTAGAAGTATTGTTCATTTTTAGTTTGTGTTAACAATTGTTAACACCTTAAACACCTTAAATGAAAGCAGCTTAGCCAAGGTTTAGACTAAAAAGAATAATTTAAAAAAAACAGTTAAGAGTATTTTGCATCACAAATATGTTCAAAGATTGTATTTGTCTTCTGAAGAATGTATGTTATCTTTATTCATACCATTGTTCATAAGAAAATACCTATATACACCCTATATTAAGACCTAGAAATAACCTTCAACCTAAAATATTTGGGAACTTTCTTAATTCTTATTTTTATTAGAAGTTTAGCAAATTCAGCCCCGGGTAAAACTTGACAAAGCCATCAGTTTAAAACACGCAAACCAGTTTAGTCCAGCCTGGAAGGACACTTAAAAGCATTAAACGCTGTATTTCTGGCAGGTGTGATGTCACAGGCTCGGATGTCTCTCTTGTGATCTGCTGTTTTCTGTTATCAGAGAAGCACAAGGGAACCTCTAGCAGGAGACAGCAGCGCTGGATATCATATTCAGTCATAAAAGTTTCCCGACCATGTGCAGATGCTGTGTGCTGTGAGACACGGAGGTCAGCTCACCACATTTCGTAAGTTTATGCGACTCCAGACACACTAAGATCCAGCATTCCTGTCCAGGAATAGGAAACAATGCTAAAACCATTAGCCAAAGCCAGAACAAACTGACATGCGTTGTGGGAGACACATGTGATGGCACCAAGCCTTTTTTTTTGCTTTGTATCACTTTTATCAGACAACAAAGAGAGAATGGGTTCAGTAAATCACACAAGCCAGAATTGAACTTGCATACAGTAGTCCAACTTCTTACTGTAAATCACCTTTAGGGGTTTCAATCTTGAGGTAAGGTGTGTTTGAGAAAGCATTTACTCACTATGCCCTTAATGCCCTGTCGAAGGAATTCATAATCAACTTTTTCCATGTCCTCAGGACAGATAAAGAGATAAGACGTCCCATTTTCCATAACTGCATGAGGAGTGTTCTCAGTAGCCCAAACCCCGACACACATGCCCCACTTAATCTGAGATCCCTCAAGAGATATAAATCCTTCATTTGGGCATATTTCTATACTTCAAAGTTGGTCCCTAAGAACCAGAAATTTGTTTTCACAGCTCTTGTTTTAAGACTGCCACCTTAAACTTCTTTGTTTGGACAATCCTTTATTGCTCAGCAGTTCCTGTTTCTATTTCTTTCAGATGTTTCTTCAAACATTCCTCAGGAGTAATAAAAATAGGCACAAACAAGACAACAGCTACTAGTAAAGATCTATAAAAATCTAATTTCGGATCACAGAATTTAAATAACAAATTGACTTTATATTGAGAGACTTCAAAGCACTGCAAGCCTAGGTTGAATGCACAGTGAAAGTCATTGGCACTAGTTGCCTCTGCGATCAATTTAAGGCTGGAATACACTACTACAACATGTGAAGGAGTTTTAATCTTCAGTCTGGAAAAGTCAGAGTATTCCGATTTTGGGCAATGACTATTTTAGAAAGCTTGTAAAAGCTTAATTCATCCTCAGAACACAGTTTAACGGAGACAAATATATGTAATATAACTTTCAGCTATTTTGAGTGGAACAGAAAAAAGCATCCGAACATCCGAGAAATCCGAGAAAGCGATTAATGACAAAATTATCATTTTGGGGCGGAGTAACCATTAAATTTGTTTTAAAAATTTTGTGGTGTATTCCAGCCTTTAGACTCACAATGCCTCTGGGCATTCTAAAGGGATCCAAAAATAAAAACTCTGACATCATCTGACATCATTTACTCACACAAATCATTTTATTAAACACGATATTTTAATAAAATCTGAGAGATTTCTGTCTTACCATTGAAACTTTTTGCAATTACCATTTTGATTCTTCATGAGACCATAAAACTAATCCATATGCATTAAGCAGTTTAATCCAAATTTTCTGTTCCGACTCAAGACATTAAGAGCATCTAAAGTGAAAAAGTAGTAGTAGTGTAGACTATTAATGGCGGGTCAGAAATCTCTCATTGACTAACAGCTATATTGACTAAAATATCATTTGTGTGCCAAAGTTGAACGAAAGCCTTGAGGGTTTAGGTCAACATGAGATTGAGTAAAAGATGACAGAATTTTTTGGGTGATCTACTGTATATTGTAATGGGTCTAGCAGGAAAGAATTTGCGTTTGCTCTTGTTTATGTCTATCAAAAAACATTTGACACAAGTTTCTTATTTCCTATAGGAAAACACTGCTTACAATCTCTTTGACGATCTTGTCCACGACGCCCTTGTCCTGTAGGTTGTGAACGTAGCGGGAAGCCGGAGAACTGGCCAGGAGCTGCAGCTGATCCACATTTGCAGCAGATGTGAAGCCTACTGTGAAGAATTTAATCCCTTGGTTCTTAGCATCAGCTAAAGCAGAGAAGATATCGGGATTCTTGGGATGCGACTTTCCGTCGTACAGCAGAACGGCCACCTTCACGCTCTCAGGGCCAGACTCCTCCAGGTAGATGCGTGTGAGGTTAGTAATGGCGTAGGTGGTGTAGGTACCGTGCCCTATGTAAGCCATGGGCCCGATGTGCTCCTGGAACGTGGGCACGCCCCTCCAGTCTCTGAAGAACTGTTCGGTGATCACATGACTGCTGTACTGAAGGAGAGCGGTTCTAAATTTCAGGCCTTGTCCAGTTTGGAGATGGACGTTTGGGATCCGGCTAACGAGATCAGCAACAAAAAGCTTCTCTTGATCATGATTGTCCTTGGCGCTTTCTGAACTGTCCACCAAAAATGCAAGCTCCAAATTACAATCCACATCTGAAAGATGGAAGAAAGCACAAAAATGTATTAAAATTTGATCCAAAGATATAAATTCAAACCTATGTTAAAGCATCAGATTGGACAATTTGGATCTTTGTTTATTGCATGTAATGTTGACAAAACGTCATTCACATTAACCTTGACTTCTTGGTGTCATATTGATTTGAGGTTTATGGTGTTTTACTGTGCAGTTTAATTTTGCAGTTTATACAGTTTGATCATTGCAAATATGGACTGTCACTGAAGTGATAATTAAAAAAAAAAAAAAAAATTATTAAAAATTAAAAAATCTCATTGTGGCCCATAGAAAAACATTACAGCATACAAGGCTTAACAAAAATAAAAGGCCATAAAAAAATAAATATTTTCATTAATTTAAATAACTAAATAAACAACTTACAAACATTACACTTTTTTTAATTTCAGCTAGTTGACAAAAGCAACATTGCATTTTTATTTTAAAATAGTAAAAGTACTAAAACTTAAAAAAGATATACAGAAATAAAAATTACACAACTAACATTTAAGTGAAATTTGGAATATCAAAGTGACAAAAATGCAGATTTCTGCCTGCATATGTTGTAATGTGGTACAGTTACTCCTATCTGACTTTAATTCTTTCATAACTGTTTAGGTAATACATAAATAGCACAAAGTGACAAAAAATGTAAAGGTGATAGTAAAAGTGAACCAGCTGAAATGACCACAGTCTCCAGTAAATCATATTTATGATGAAGAAGAAACATGTTAAAGAGGAAATCTGCCCCGGGACAGTGAGCAGAGTTTAGATCAAATTTAGAAGCCCTAAAGAGCAGAACAGACAGTTAGTCAGCAAACTTCACATATTTTGAACTTTTCTTGCTCTTGCAAAGTATTTAAATCAGTTTCATTTATTAAAAAGAAAAATCATAATCAACCCTGTTACTGTCTGACAGATGCATGATTGAAATCTGTTGCAATGATCTTAAACCAACTGCACCAGAACCGTACTTGTGCTTAGTTGAAGCCAAACAGGTTTTCGTATATAAGGCAAATACAGTATTTTACAAGCCACCTGCTTACTAGTTTGCTGTGTTGTGCTGAACGGCAAGAACCATTTACCATTGTTTTTTGGAATGACATTAGAGGTGATTGGTTTATTTTTGTTTCTTCCATTTCTCTTGACTTCTAAATCACCATCATCAGCGTCATCAAATTTTCCCAGCTGAGCCAAAACAAGCTACACTCTAAAGAGCAAAACCAGCCGGCTTACACACAGCCGGATCATCTCTGCAGTAGAAGAGAGACAAACACATGCCAACATAGTCTTAAAAATGGATAACTTTATTCTCAAAAGCATCACATACATTGCCTCATTCAAAGCATGCAACCTTTAATTAATTTTCCACACTACTCATAACCTATATATTATATATATTTCAAAAGGGTAATCACAAAAAAGCCTAATTTATATTATATTACTGAATTCTAACAGCTAATGCAAGCAAAATGTGCACTTACTGTGTGAAGCAGTTCTAATGTCAGTACAGTACAGGCTTGAGTCCAACCAAAAGACGAAGATCAGAAGCTCATGACAGTCTTCACAGACTCTCTTCTCTTTGTGAGATCCGCATGCAATAAAGAGATGCCATACAGAATGATTGAGATTCACTGGGTTATGCGTGAAGAGGGCATGGGTTTGCTGTAAAAGACAAGAAGTGTAATAATGTGCATTCATGTGAGCCATCTGCTGCCATCCAGAGGAACAGTGATATCCAGAGCTCCTCCTATGAACACACCCAGTCGTACATTTGCTGCATAATATGTAAGATGCACAATGTAATGCAATTTACAACGGATTTGTTGTATACCAGGTAGAGGCTGACATTTTTTCGGGAATCCCAAGGGTCACGGGATTCCCGTGGGATTCCTGCGGGATGGGAGTCATTTTTGCTATTAATCACGGGATTGGGACGATACAGGGTAAAATAATAAATTAAAATGAAAGTTGTTCTTCAATGCCACATTCATAAAAATGTATATCATAATTAGAAATACAAAACCAACTAACACGCTTCTTAAAGATTATTTTTCAGTTTAATTCTGATGTTTATTGGTTAAAAAAAGCAAAAACCCCGACGCGTTAGCAGAAGCGATGCGTCCTCCAGAGCAGCAGGCGGCGCTCCGCGGCATCAACCACAAACAACAGCAGGAGAACAAGACTAAAGCGTGATGATGGGGACACGCTTGAAGGTGAAAAACAACAGCAATTTAAAATACTGACGTTTTCTCAAATTATTTTAACAGTTTTGTGTTTGTTTTCAAGCGCTGTGTGTGTAGTTGTCGTTATAAAATTGTTTGCAAGAGCAATGTGTTATTGCATTACAAAATCATTGTTTATAGTAATTTATCTTTGCAGTTTCTTAACGTAATATTTCTATTCAAAGGTGCTACGGGTGTTCAAAGATCTGCATAAGACAAGAAGAAATGTTTTTAAAGATGATGACAGAGCTCTGACAGGTATCAATAAACCTACACTTTACATTAGAGCTCATATGCTTTTCCATTCTTGAGTTACGTACTTAAATTCTTTACATATTGGTTCACAACCTTTTTATATTATTTGTTTATTCGCTTTTTAGTCGTTAATAATAAAATATTATTTTAATATATCATTTTTGTTTACTTTTTGAGTAAAATGTAATTTTAGTATTTGTTTTTTATCTTTGTGTTTAAAACAAAAAGAGAAAAATATGAACTATTTATTATTTTTATTGCTTTTGTCGTTGTTGTTGACATTATGTTTTAGTTAATGTTTCATATTAAAGGGTTTGTTTTGTTTTTCTGAACATGAAGCTGCCAGGTTTAAAATAAATGAAGAATTCAAAAAGAACAAGAACGAAACATCAGATGAAAATATTAAAGAGGTAAGTCATGTGCCAGCACAGCTTAATCATGTGATATGAACTGCATATTAAGCATATTGGTGGCTTCTAGGTAAGAATGACTTTGTTAAACCGATTCTTTCAGATGCTTAAATATGCCCGAGCTGTTGAGACGATCCTTCGTGAAAATGTGATACAGGGAGAGCATGTGGAGGAAAATAAAATCTGTAAGTGATATGAAAGTGTGTGAATCTCAATTACATGATCACATGCCATCCCAAAAATAAAATAAAAAATATGCATAGGTGCCCATAAGCGTTTTTTTCTATTTATTTATGAAATTAAGCATGAATTTCTCCCCAGATTCTCATTACTGTATTTCTTCTTGAAATAGTTTGTTACTGTAATATAGTATTTCGACCTGTAGATAATACATATTATTGTGTACTTTCTTTTAAAAGGTCTTAAATTTACCTTCTTAAAACATATAAATACCCTCTGTCCATTTGCTCACACTGGCATAATAAGAACAATGTATGTGCTTTGATTTAAGACTGAACATCTTGAGTTCCCCCAGGCTAATGGCTGTTGTTTGTACTGTGCTTATAGTGTTAAGGCCCAGCCAGAATCACCTGCTGGACAATGTGCCTTACTCTGATACACCCAGAAACAAGACCTGACCCTGATTCACTGTCACTGATACTGCTCATTTTCTCCTGCGCTTCTCACATGCGACAAACACCAAGGCACATCAGTGCATCAACCCAAAGGCCATAGTAACTTGTACAGTATGCTGGTTCAGCGCTAATGTGATTGTGTTCAGTTAAATGTAATCAATTGCCACATTGTAAATAGTGTTTGGCTATGTTGAATAAATTGTAAAAATATGTTTATTCCAGCCTTTTTGAATCCTTTTTCTTTTTGAGTATCACTGTTGAGTTGTGAATTCATCAGAATGGTAACAGATACTGATATTTGTTTGCATATAGTTACAAAGAGTATTTAGTTGCAGTGAAAATCATTCCCAGAAATGATGGGAAAAAAAGCCATGGTCTGGCGACAGTAGCTACTCAGAATAATGTATTGCAATGAAAAATCTACTAAATATAATCTACAAATGATCAAACCGTGTTAAATATGAACTTTTATCTTTAATTTATATTGCATTTCTTCTCATCTGTTTATTCTACCGGTTTTTATACAATAACAAAAAGCATCTAACACTAGCTTGCTCTACAATTTTCTTTTTATTTACTTGCATTGTATTGCTCTTTTTGTTTGTTTGTTGCTCTTTTGTCCTAATTTTTTTAGTAGCTTTGGATAAAAGCGTCTGCTAAATGGCTAATTGTAAATGTAAACAATCAAAACCGTTTTGCATACAATAATAATAATAAAAATAAATAAATATATGAAACATGAGAAGAAAAATGAATTAAATAAGAAAATTAAACAAAACATTATTTGTTTAATTATTCGATTGTTTGCGTTTGATTAAAAAAAAATCACAAAAGTTTGGAAGCTTCGCGAGGTATGATTCGAAAGCTGCCATCAGTTCCCTGTTGAGTTGTGAACTCATCAGAATGGTAACAGATACTGATATTTGTTTACATATAGTTACATGAAGTTTCGGTGTGCCTGTTCAGCTGTAATGATGCATCTCAAATTATAGATTTTTTTTAACCCAAATTTGCAATGTTGGATGCTACTGTGTCTAGTTCTTTAGAGGCATTTAATAAAGAGACTATAACTTTAGTTATAAACTATAATAATAATAAAACCTTTTCAAAAGATTAATTCATCAATTGTCAAACTTCTAACTCGTCTAAAATAATCTCAACACATCTAATAGTTCTCTCTCATTTGTGCCACTAATGCTTTAATCCACAAAAATCAGGTGTTGATTAGGAGCACATGGCACTGAAGAAGAGTTCATAGCTGAACATTTTCTGCACTTTTTGGCACACATTTTTGTATTTTCTTTTGAGCAAAAAATAAATCAAGCCTTCTGGGCTGAATCTGGATGAGTTTAGATCTCTTTCCTCTTTGTATGCCACAAAGGCTTTAAAAATGTGGAACGTGCCAAATGACTTAAAACAGTTAAGACATTATATACACACAGACAATTTTAAGTAAAACCAAATGAAGAAGTTATACTTGTTGAATACTCTTTTAAAATAAGTGCAGGTAAAAATTAACTGACACTTGTTTGATATAAATGAAATAAAAAGGACAGTGATTTAATAGCCACTGTTAAGGTAGTCATGAATGTTACTTTCACAGTCGTACGATGTGTAAGATACAGTAATAAAAAAAACAAAAATCACATTTTCCACAGTTCTGCAACTGTAACCGAATCTTGTTGTTAATTCATATAAAAGATGCTTTCATGAGAAAATATGAACTAATAGCTTAGATTGCTTGATTCTTGATCACAGTGAATTATTTGTAAGATGTATTCAAACAAACAGTCATAACCATCCAAAAACCAAAGGAATGTAAATTGTAATTCTTTGTGTCTATCAGAAGATGAGCTTTTTTGGCTTTTCCCAGGGAAATTCCTCTCGTCCGAAGTGTCCATAGCAGGCTGTTTTCTGGTAGATCGGTTTCTTCAGATCAAGCTCCCTGTGAGATAAAATTATTATAATATCATAATTTTGTTTGCAAACAATTAAAGAGCAATGCACACAAAACATTTCACAAGTTAAAAAATAAATACAACCTCACATTGTGTCACATTTTCACACTGCAAATTCAGAATAGGTTTGTTTTGTCTGTGCTTTCTTATCTGTAGCAACCACTTAGGAATAGATAAGAAAGGAGGACATAAAAAAGCAAGGACCTTAAAGGTTTTGACTCTACGAAAGCATAAAATACCATTATACATTTGCAGATATTTAAGAAACATACTAAGTTAACATACTTGTTTATCTGAAAAACAATGCTACAGTCATTTACAGTTATTCTCCTTTGAAAATGCGTGTTCCAGGCAGAATTTGGATTTTTTTGTTTGTTTGGGAATTTAGACTGCAATACCTACTTAAACTGCAAGGTTTCAATTCAACATACCATAAGTGTTACGGTTTCCCGAGGGTCTCTGGAAATTACTTACTTGACGATGACTCCAGGCCTCAGGTCAAAATTGTTTTTAACAATCGCTAGAAGCTCGTCCTCATCTCTCGGTGATGTACCATAATGAAAAACAGACACTGACAAAGGGTGACTAATGCCAATAGCATATGAGATCTGCAACAAAAACACAGTGTTAACAATACAGTCTTATTCACTCACTCGTACTGCTGCCATGCTAAACTTTCATAATGAAATTCAGACCAACAAGTCAAAAATTGCACATCATTGCACAATTTATTTATTTATAATTGGGTACAAGTGGGCTAAAGGTACACCTTAACTCTGGATAAATTTGAAAACGCCTTTTTTGCATTGCAGTGTGGACTGTGAAAACGGAGGCTTTTGAAAACGATGACGCATTTTAGACAAATGATGCAGTCATGTGACCAGTTCAACTGATGGCAAACGGCATTGTACAGCAGTTGTTTTGTTTTCTCTCAATTTTGACAGCCCTATTAAAGATTAATATCAGTTTGTAAATGCTCCAGATAGCGTTTCTTCAAAGAAGACGTAATGTAAGTAAATAAACGGCAGATGGAAATGACGCAGATCGAATCGTCTTACGTTTCACGCATGCGCAATACAGGAACATAAGTGTTTTCAGTGGATGATCAACTCGTGTTGACGTGAAGCATTTTTAGACAAAAAACGCCATTTTCAAATTTATCCGGATTAGTCTCACCTGAACCAGAACTCTGCGACACAGTTTGGCTTTGACGAGAGACTTGGCCACCCAGCGGGCGGCGTAAGCTCCTGAGCGGTCCACTTTAGAGTAGTCTTTCCCGGAGAAGGCCCCGCCACCATGACCACCCCACCCTCCGTAGGTGTCCACGATGATCTTCCTGCCCGTCAGACCGGCGTCTCCCTGCAGCAGCAACAGCATTCACTTACACAGTGATTCTGAAGCAGACTAAGTGGATGAAAACATCCTGCAGTTTTAAATCTAAAAGTGTGCCGTGTATAAAGTTACCCTCTCTGAAAAAAAACAGCTGACTTTGAATCATTGAAATTAGTCGTTTTTAAAATGACTAAAATTGATGTCAACATGAAACATCAGAATATTTCCCGCCCACTTGTTTTTTTTTTGGTCTGAATGAAAATGCAAATTCACTCTTTGCCACTAGGTGCTGCCTTTGGAGCGTTAAAATGGTTGTTTTCTTAGGCATTCCAGGCATGATGAAATGAAAATGAGACCAATTGGACCAATCACCGGCAATTATTGTCAGGCAAAGGAAGGGTTTGGAAAAATGAATTGCTGAGTGAATAATATAATTTAACATAAATTATTGTTAAAACACAATAAATTTACTTTAATCTTTATTTGAGTAAAGTCTGAGTACAGTAAATTTTTTATGTAACTTTTAGGTGCAACACATTATAATATAATTATTATTTAAGTTTTATATTTACCTGTTTGCATGTGCATTTACAGTGTTAAAGTGGCTGACAACAATTTTTATTAGGAAGAAAACTGCCTTGTTTTTGAATTGTGTAGAGCTGTAGCTAAATAGTTGGGCCTACTACACTGTATTTTAGTTGGTCATTTAATGTTGGTTATTATGGTGGTACAAGCAGAGACAAAAATTGTCTGAGGTGACGTTATAAAAGTTTGAGAGTCACTGCTTTGAATTAATATACCGTAGTGCAAACCGAATGTACTATTTGTAAATATTTAAATGCAATTATACAAATATAATTTTAGAATTACTTCTATTGTCTATGAAATTGCCTCCTGTCTGCCGCTCTGCTGAGAGTTTGTTGAGTGTTTGAAGCTCAGATACGTAGCTTTGTATTTTTGTCTATCACTCTCTGTTGTTAAAAGTGATAATATATAACCTAACTCCCTCAATATTTCCTATTTCCTATCAATCTCGCTGAGTAAGGCTTCTCCTCCTTTTGTTTTTTGCACTTCATGCCACATAGTTTATCTCTCTCTGTCGGCGATGAGGGTTTCACATGTGATAAATGCAGGGATATAGTTAGGCTGACAGAGAAGATCCTAGAACTAGAGACAC
>JAUCNO010000977.1:279025-293888 GCA_032353835.1 Enteromius viviparus | reverse complement strand
GGAGACACCGCTCAGCAGTATTTTGAAAGTGATTGCAGTACCAGTTTTGGCCATTTCTTACATACGGCTCCTTTAATAGCGCATACTCATCTACCGCTTTAAATTCTCAAGTTTGTGATTGCAGGTTGGATTCTAATTGGCTGTCAATGTTTGTATCGTTCATCAAACGATTTTTAGAACTATATATTTATCGTTATCTTTATAATTATCGTACTTGGTGTGAACGGGCCTGAAATCCCTCAATGCACAATGAAAAAGTCGTGTGACTTTGCGTTATGAGACTATCCAATATTGTTTGTTTTTTTATAGTATTGGAAGACCAAGAAATCATGAAACAAGTGATTGCTTTTAATAGTGTCATTTCATTGTTAACAAACCGGGTCTGAAGCAGCAGCCAAGCATTTCTGGATCAGTCCCTCAAAAGTGGTCTTCAGAATCATGTGCTCTTCAGGAATTGGCTTCTTAGTGATCTTCTCAGTCGGTATGGACTGAAGTGGCTGAGAATAACATATTAAATGTAATATTATTATAATATAAGAGTATAACCACCAATAATTTATAGTTTTATTGAACATAAACTAATACCTTTATGACATCTCCAATTGGTGCTCCAGGTGCACCCTCCATGTTGCCCTGAGGCATGCTGGGGTTTCTGCCTGGAGGTCCCAGTGGCTGCTGCTGGATGGGGGTGAAGGTGGCTGAGCCCACAGGCTGATCTGGTCCCAGCTGTTGAGGCTGAAGGGTCTGCATGGTTTGGCCAGCAGGGACCTGAGGGTCATGACCTAGAGGGGCCATGATGGGTGCTGTAATGGGGGCTGGTGGAGTGAAGTGTTCTGGCATCTGGAGACACAAGATTTTTAGTTTTTTTAAATGAAGTAGGTTATAAGCAAGCAGACAATCTTCAAACGCACCTTCTTCTTTTTGGGAGCTCTGTTGAGTGTGGGAGGATCATTCCAGCCGTTCTGAGGCCCTGCAGAGGAACAGAAGAGATCATTGCAATTTGGATTTCAATTGGCGGCAATGCATGGTCCAGCTCTTTTAACTCTCAAAATGGAGAGGATAGAGTTGTTGATGAAAACTATATCATGCTGATTGAAATTAGGCTCTTAAATCACAACTATTGCAGAACTTACCGTGCAAATGCAGAGCAAAATGACTGCTAAATAATTTACAGCCAATACTTGATCATTATTTCGATAAATGGGTGATTAATGCATTTTAGAATATAAAATCCAATAATAATAAATCCAAAATCGATTTGCAGAATTTTAGTGAATCTTTGTTGATTTTGAATCTTGCAATTATTTATTACTTTTTTATTAATCCAAGATGGACAATTACGGTCCTCTGTGTTAAGATTGTTATAACTCTGTTTATAAATTCACCTTCCAAAAACCAGACTGAGTCTTGAATCAATCCTCCTGCAAATACATAAGGTAGCTGATGCATGACATGTCCATCAACTTTTTTAACACAACAGAGATTTTAGAAATAAACCTCTATAACTCTTGTAATAAACATGTAATAAACAGCACCAGTTCAACACTGGTAGTCTTTATTAGTTCAAGAATAACAGCCAATCAGATTTGTTTAAATGAGTAAACCTACATGTAACAAATGCTACAATGAACAAGAACTACCATCTATAATATGTTTTTGAAATAAGCTTTTTATAATCTACTAAGCTATATTTAATTAATAAAAACTATAATATTGTGAAATATCATTACAATTTAAAATAAGTGTTTTCTAGGTGAATATATGTCAAAATATAATTTATTTCTGTGATGATCTTCAGCATCACACAACCATTCTGAAATGTGCTAATGTGCTGTTCAAGAAACATTTGCTGCTCAGTATGACCAAAACTGTCATCTGTCATACATTACCATTGCAAAGCTTGAAGAGAGTAAAAAAAATAAATAAATAAAAAACATAATATATATATTTAGTGTATATACATTCTGTTAGAGAACTATTATCAAGTATCAGCATATAGAGTTATTTCTGAAGGATCATGTGACGCTGAAGACTGCAGTAATGATGCTAAAAAATTATTTTTTACATAAAAAAAAAACTGTTATTTCCAATCGTTCGGGGAGCAGAAAAGGCTTTTGACCAGTGGTGTGTCTACAATATACGAAACACCTGATTTTGATCAGTAACTGCTTGTGTGTCTTAGATCTGGTGCTGAGTGCAGACCTGTTCTCTGGGAGGCTGGAATCAGAGCGGGTTCATTCTGAGTACCTGGAGCTCTGGCGACCGGAGGAGGGAGATAAGCTGCGGGCGACCCTGGCCCACCATGCTGGAAAGACACGCCAGAAGAGAGAGGAGGAGGAGAAAAAGGCTGGCCTCCCTGAGGAGGCCCAGAAATCACAGGAGGAGCTGCCGGCTGAGAGGAGGCAGGATGCATGAACTGTGGAGGATAGACAGCAGCTACAGAGGAGGAGGAGGGTGGAGGAGGAAGGGGAGAAGCCATGGAGGAAGAGTACTGAAGAGGCTGATAAATGCCAGGAGTCCCGGCGGCAGGAGTGAACTGCTGAGCAGGAGGATAGTCTGAAGATCACGAGGAGAGGAGACAACAGGCATATGCAGTTAGTCATTCATAGAGTCATTTCACAGTACAGTTATGATCATGCAAACATTAAAGCTGCAGTCGTATCTTTTGTTTGGTTGAAAATTCTCCAAAATCAATATTTGAGCAAGTACATAACCAGCCAGTGTTCAAAACTATCACCTTACTTTAGCACGATTCACAATGGTTTGCTTACAATAATATTTTCTAATTTGAGTGGTACTGGTAGGTCTTCACTGGAAATCGAGCATGGCACTGCGTCATTATGACACGCCTGTAAACAAAGATTGAGTCCCGGCTCGCCTCGTTCGCATGCGAGGATCCTGCAGGTAGCGCATTGTTTAATTATAGCCTATATCTGTGATTAGTAAGTACAGGATCCACTCCGGTGCGGTGACTGACAGTCACACATTCACCTCAATTCATGCCAGAGTACAACCCCACACATTGAATATAAATCACAAGGACCTGAAATTCCAGGTTTTCAAGCATAGATGGAGACAAAGAGGTAAAACTTACGGGCTGCAGCTTTAATAAACAGCTCGGGTGAAATAATCCTTAACTGTTAAAATAAATCTGAGAACATACTGAGCAAAAAGTTCATGCAAAGGTTTTACAGCAGCCAGTATCCATACAAAACACCATGCGCTGTTTTACACTTGTTGGTGAACTCTGTCATTCCTGCACCAAAACGAACTTTATTATATAAAAACATGGCAACAATATTTAAACTATGGTAACCACAAATTAACCATGGTTTTGCTACACTAACCATAGTTTAGCCTTGCTAATTGTAGTTATACAAGCCATAAACCCTAGTTACTACACCTTAAATAAAACCACAGTGCATTTTTATAAGGGGAAACCAAATTTTTACTGAGTGCCTGGGCAAATCTAGCTGCTGCTATCATGAGGTGTTTTAATGGATTTCCATCTATATTCAGATGCTTACTGAGCAAGGTCATAACAATCCACCTCAAATTGTTCTTGAGTGTTACTTGAGTGTGCGGTAAGAAGCTTTTATGCTTTTTGTCACCTTTAAGCTCATGTGGTGAGAAAACAAACCTTTATCTAAGGTTTAGTGGCAGGGATGAGGAACACAGTTGTGATTTCTGTGACTGTATACTTACTCTGGTACTGCTGGGAGTACATAAATGGAGCGGAGGCAGGAACAGACGCACTCACTGGAGACTGAAGGCCAAAGACTGGAGCTGAGGACTCCACCTGAGGATGGAGGAGACACAAACATGTTTAGACTAACTTCTGACTTGTTACGTGATGAGGAGAACACAGAGTGATCCGGCCTGCCACAAACACTAGAAATGCACAAAACTGCACTGTTTTCTATGTTAATCAAATTCAAATGTTATTTATTCCTGCGATCAAAGCTGAAAGTTTAGCATCATTACTCCAGTCTTTAGTGTCACATGATCCTTCAGAAATTATTCTAATTTGTTAATTGGCTGCTTAAGAAATGGTAACACATTGGATTTAGTTAAGGATTCCTTGATGGAAAAGTTTATAAATGTCTTAATTGCTACTAACAGTCTGAATAAAAATATTCATAACTGACCACAAACTTTTGAACAATAGTATACATACATGTTATTACACTGCTATTATAAAAAATGCACATATCATCTTACTCTTTACATTACAATTAATGTCACTTATCATCTATAGCATTTACATAGATAACCCAAACAACTAGTGAGGCCTGACTAAGACTTAAAAAAGTATAACTAAACAGATACATCAGAAATTTTAGCATATCTCCAAGAACCATGTAAATAAAAGTGAAGGATTGTAAAATTGTTGTCCTTGGGGGGGACTTGAGAAGCTGCTCATCTGCTAATGAAATGCAGTGTACAGTTTCGGGCAAAAGACAGGCATGCAGGACTGTCTGGAGTTTAAAAGTTGGGTGTATGTCAAGCTGCAATCCTCACACAACTGCACTGCATCAGGAAGGGATTTAATTAATCAGTGATATTGTGTTTTACACACATAAACATTAAAGTAACTTCATAACACAGAAGCAAGGAAGACAGCTGGTGGAAAGCAGAGAGTGACGGACAACCAGTGGTACCGTATTTTAGCAGCCTTTTCAATTGTGCTGCGATTTCTATAATGCCAACATTAGATACGTTTCCATCTAAAGTTAAGATTTATACTGCTCAAATTGCAATATTGCATAAAACATTTTTGAATAAAGCACTGTATGTAATCATTTTTGTATACAATAAATTACGAGCATCGGAGCGTGCAGACAAAACAAGATCTTGTTATTTTATTTTTCTAGTCTGCTGTTTGACGCAGTTCTGGGAGCTGTAGCATTTCAGATACTGTGAATGAGATCGATACATAGGTTGGACCAGGTTTATAACGTCGCATCTCAAAATCAAGCGTCTCTTTTAATGAGCATTTTAAACATTTCTATGCATCTTTTTATGCAATATCCCCAAGTATGCATAAATCTAGATTAAATCTGTTGAATGAGAGAGAAACATGAGCCTACGTTCATTTATTTATTGCATTTCAGTTTCACTTAAATTAGTTTTAGCTTGATATAATGAGTTTATAATTATATCATAGCTGTATTTTACTCACTCCATAACAAACCTTTCAACTTTAAAACATTTAGAACATAACAGGGAACATATTTTTGTAGTGCTTATAAATCTTGTAGATTTTTAGTAGAAATATACTACATTATTTCTTAATGTAATAATAAAATGTGCTTTATTAACTGATGCGACTTGTACAAACCTGCATTTACACGTTTGGTGCGACTAAACAGTAAAACATAAAAACATAGGATATGAAAGAAATTGGTTATTTGTGAGACAAAACAAACATCTGCATTAATGTATAAATGAAGAGAAGCCACAGAAAATCAGAAACCTTCACACCTGCAAACTCTGGATTGACCAACTTCAAAAAAAAAAAAAAAAATCTGATATTATAATAAAGCTATGTTTTTTAAGAAGTAACGTAGATTGGAAACAACTCCAAAGCATTGAAAAATTAAAAAACATGATTTATTTGATCAAAAATACATGAAAACAGTTTTCTAAAAAAAAAAAATTGACCAAATTTCTATGATCAAAGCTGAATTTTTCAGTGTCACATGATCCTTCAGAAATCATTCCACAAATCAAATACACTAGTGTTCAAAAGTCCCCCAGACTAATAATTTACTAAGTAAATTATTTTCTTTTTTTAAATTTGAATGAAATTAATACTTTTATTCAGCAAGGGTGTATTACATTTAAGTGACAGTAAATATATTGTTAGGATTTATGTTTTAAATAAATGCTGAACTTTTTATTCATCAAAGGTATCATAAGTTCTAAAAAAATAATAAATAAATAAATAATATATATATATATAGTAGTTAACATTTGAAGTGGATCATAAAATTCATCAAAGTTCGAATGTTGACTACTTTATATATTAAGCTGAACAACAACTTTGAAAATAAATCTATGATTTGATTTCAGCATGATTTCTGAAGACTGAAGTAACGATGCAGAAAATTCAGCTTTGATCAAAGCAATAAATTACATTTTGAAAGTATATAAAAACAGAAACCTATTATTTTACACTGTAATAATATTTCACAATATTACCATTTTTCTCCTGTATTCTCAATCAAATAAATGCAGTCTTGATGAGTTTCTTAAAAAAAAGAAAAATCTGATCCCTAAGTTTTGAACGGCAGTATGTGTGTATAGAGATGAGTTTGCAGGTATGAATCTTGTTTCTTAGATTAGAAAAGCAAACAAAAATAGTCACCAGAGTAAACTAGAAAAGATACATTACTGTTTAGACTTGAATAAAGCTCTCATTGAGCAAATCCCAGAAGAAGTCGACCAAAAAAACAAAAAATTCAAACTACGGTATTAAATAAGCTGTTTAGAGACCCGGCAGGTTTGCTCATGCTGTATGTGTCTGTCACAGCTCTGTCAATCTGTACCTGCGGGTCAGCGGCAGACACGAGCGGGCGAGGGACACTGGGTAGAGCTGTAGGGGTTTGGTTACTCCAAGACGTGACAGTAGTGGCAGATCTACCCTGAACACAACACAAACACAAACACACGCTGTAGGGATGCACGATATTATCAGACCAATATTGGATTTGCCCAATAATGGTTTTTAATGTAAATATCGGCATCAGCCTGTTATGAAAGATTATGCTGATATGTCTTGCCGATAAGAGGAATACATTAACTAGCATGTGCTCAGGGTGTGCTAGTGATTAGATCACATCAGCAGTGTGACTCATTCCCGAAGCAAAGTTTTGTCTGAATGACGATTAGATTGACGATGGCTACATTTAAACTGAGAATGGACATACAGAATGATGCGTGATCGAGTAAAACGTACTAGCGGTAGTTATACAGCACAGTTTTAATTCCGTAGGGGGCGCTGTTTGCTTACTTCTAAAACTTTAAACTGTGTTTCTAATTAAATAAAGCAGTAATTTATGTCATAAAATAATTAGTATGTTTTGATTTAAAAGTCAGATGCTATAGCACGACACTTGTAATTTTATATATATTGATTTATTCATTAATATGTAATGTTTTATTTTTTTAAACAAACCTAAAATATTTTCTTTCAGAATTTTTACAACTCTTCTGCTTTAGACCATCTACAAATGTTAAATAAAATGTTCTTATTACTTTTTGAGAAAAAAATATTGTGCTTTTAATTTCTGCACAGGAGAGATTTGGAGTCGTTTTCAAAAATAACGGAAATGTATCGTTATCAGACAAAAGGAGCTGAAAAAATATCGGCATATTGGATATCTGCAAAAATCCAATATCGTGCATCCCTAACAAACTGGTATCGGCCGCTCGCGAGTCAATCAACGCACCCATGTGTTTTACTTGCCGGGTGTGAGCGAGTCTCGTACCTGTGAATAATACTGGGGAGGGCCGGCAGGCTGCGCAGGGACCTGTGGAGGTTGAGGTTGTGTGTACGTCTGTGCTGGTACAGCAGCGGGAAGCGTCTGCCTCACTCCAGAGAGTCCAGACTGCTGCTGCTGACCCAGAGCTCTGCTCAGACGATCACGCAGATGATGCACAGCAACCTATAGACAAATCATCAAATACACAGAACTAACATAAAGTATAATAGCCTTTATTATTTTCCTACATCGAAAAATAATTACACTATGCTTATTGTGTTCCTTTTGTATTGCAAAACACTTTTTGCTATTGAGGTGGTATATGATTAAGGTTAGAGACAGGTTTGGTGATATGAGTGGGTTAAGGTGTAAGGAATGGGTCTACAGCGTAATTATAAATGCTCTTATAGAAACTGACCATCTCCCAACTTAAGGCACAGTTTTTGACAGTCACCTGTTGAGTGTTGGTGGGCAGGTATGATATGGCCGTCTGTAAGCTGCCCTGTGATGCCAGCAGACTGGCGTACTGATTCATCTTCTCTGCCAGCAGTGCACCCGTATCAGGAGAAACACCACCCTGAGCTTTCAACACAGCTCTCTGCAGGAGCACCACCTTTTCAACCAGCTCCTACAAACAACATGAGTGTTACAACAATGCATTAGCTTAAACTTCAATCCACACATGAAAAACACCAAATTACAATCAAGCTCAATAAAAACAGTCTTTGGGCCAGTGGGTTTCTGAAGCCACACCTGCAATGCCAACGGGCTGCAGGAGTCCTGAGCTTTGGCCCAGCAGGAGACCAGCTGCTCTACCGTGCCTGCGCAGATGTAGCAGAGACAGGCCTGAGCCTTCAGCACCGTGTCCTCGGCAGCCTCCAGCCTGGAGCCCAGCAGACCTGTAGGGGAAAAAAAAAAACATTCATGCTAGGGCTGATTTCCTTTTAGAAATCGAGGAATTGAGATTTTGAATAGAAATATTACCAAAAATTAGAATTAGACACTTTGAGAATATTCCAATTCTAACAATAAAGCAAAAGGAATGATCCAGACTCATGCGTGTCATTGTTCAAAAGCTCTTTGCCGTAGACAAAGATGCAAATGCAGCAGTTGAATGGGAAGATGAGGTGAACTTAGTTTAATTTGAACGTAAATATATCCACTACATATTCATTATATTTTACTTAAGCAGTTAGTGATGTCTTAATTACTTAATATATTATGCTTAAGTTAATATGTCCAATTTACATGTTTGCACAAAATTTTTACGTAATTGCTGAGTACGACATCAACAAACAATACATTAATAAAAACTACATTTTATAGTTTGGGCTTAGCTATTAATTGTAACTAGGGCTGGACAATTGAATCAATTTATTCATGCGCATTTCCTCAATAAAGCCGGCTCTTTGATTAGCGGTAAATCTAAAACAGCTGATTGAGGTTTACTGACGAAATGCACGTGAATAAATTGACGATTATATCGCCCAGCCCTAATTGTAACCTTTAAAATTACAGTAATGTGCAGGAAATAAGGCTTGCTATATACAGTAGGTTATAGCATTAGCTGAGGTTGATTTTATCCTTAAAATAATTATAACTGAATTAATTAAAAGACAAAGCAACATATTGTAATATAAACCACAGGTTACTAATAAGACTGAAGAAGCTACTTTATTTTAATATCTAATAGGTTGATATGCATCTGATGTCTTTCTGAACTGTTTATGTTCACTTCTCTTTAAAACTGGCCCCCGCTATCGCTATAAGTCATGATATTAATTATAATAGTTATTCAACAAACTAGTAGCCAACAAAATAACTGAGAACATTAAAATATTCAGTTTTCTCTGATATTAATTAAGATGTTAGTGTAGCCTACAGAAGAGATTGTGTAAACTCCACTCACCACAGAGGAAGGAAAACTCCTCTGGCTTTGCGTAAGTCATTACTGCAGCCAGAGCTTCCTTCCAGTTTTGCAGGTCACATGTCTCCAAAATGTCCAACCAGTCCTTCATCACCACAGCGCTAATGAGCTAAAATACATTGAGATCCAACATCAGAGCTACTAAATGCCAAGACATGCGACTCAACAAACCAACAACAAGTCCCATGTTTTGGAAGTGTGCATAATATATTTAATTATAAATATAATGATAAAAATGGGTAGGTTCTTAGTCACGTCCAAATAAAAAAAAGAGATATATAAGAGAAGATCTCTCATTCACAATAACTAGACAGTAGTGGCGACACATTAGAAGCATGTCTACTGTGGTACTACGTGACCTCACCTTAGAGATTTTGTTTTGAGTTTTGCTGAAGTATTTCTTCTGAGTCTTCGCCAGAAGCTCGTCACCTCCAGCAATAGCCAGGATGATGCCGTCAGCCATCCGGTTATCATGCAGACAGAGGTCAACAGCAGCTTCGTAATCCCCAGTCAGCAGTGCCTGGGTGATCAGCCCATCAATGTCTGAAAGAAAAAGCATAACATCCAAATGACCCCCAATTTTAATTGCTCCAACACAACGTTTGTTATATCAGTGAAAGTTTAGTGATGAACATTCAAACAGGAAACTTGCCTTGGCTAACTTTGAGGTTAACGGTGTCTGAAGCAGGAGCTGGAGTAACGTCTGTGTTGGACGTCTCCTCAGCAGCAGGTTCTTCATCTTCAAAAGGAATCTCGTCTAGGTCCAATTTCTCAATGGCAGGCTGCTCTTCTTCTTCCTCTTCCTCTTCAGGGCTTTTCTTCTTAACCTTGATAAGAAAAAAATATGCGTAAATGACAGTAAAACATGAGCTTTGATTTCGCTTCCTGGTTAATTTCAATCACTTGACATTCCACACATTTTGAATGTCATGGATGTCAATTATTTTATTTTCCATTTCGCCATGTTTGCAAAATGCTTAAATGCATCAGACTGTTGCTCCATTTAAGATCAATTTAGAACAATCTGATTAAGAATTAAGAGTTCAATTAAAAAAAACAAAAATTAAATTACTTCAATCATTTAGTCCATTTAAACCTCATTCATTTCTTACAATCAACTGTGAGAAATGCGTTATCACAATAATGCCCAAAAAAACTTCAAGTAAAAAAAAAACTAAAAAAAAACAAACAAACAAACACAGATTCAAAGCCACAAAATATCAACCAATCTTGCAATGCCCAAACGGCTACAGCTGTGACCTATGTTGGCAAAATGAGTCGCATTGAGCAAATTTTCACCTTCAAAATGATGTATGAAAATCAGTAAAAAAAAAAAATAATGATGAGTCAGCTAAGTAAAATTAAAAAAGTAGTAAAATTGAAAAGGTTCCAAAGAAAAAAAACATCTTCCCACCCACAACTTTTTAAATAATCATTACTAGATTAATAATCACAGTATAGCAGGGGTTTTTTCTCTTTGTTGTAAATACAAAACTATACGAAAAATATAACAAAGAACCAAGCGTATTGTGTATTTTACATCCAAGCAAAATCTTTCTAGTAAGAAAAAAACAAAATAGTAAAATGTAAAAATCACTTGTGTTCATTACAAATAAACGAAATATTAAAACTACAAAACAGATCAACCAAGCAGCGAGTGATTCCCTCTTTTCTTTTATTGTTTGATTGACAAGACAGAAGTGTAATGCACAGATCTAATATAAATGCAGTGTTATTCAGATGATTAGCCTGTGCACATTTTGACTCATTTTGCCAAATTTGTTAGTCAACTACAAGCGGTTTCACTAATATCATGCTGGTTCTATGTTATGCACACCACGATTTCCAAGGTGGTAAAAAAAAGTGCACTTTACTTGCATTTTACCACAGAACTACACCTCCTACATTTCAAGGCAAAAAAGCTACCATGCCAGCATTCCTGTGTGAGATTTCAAAAAGTTTATTTCTCCTTCTGCCTTGTAAAGTGTAATTAATTCAATTCCAACAATATTTTACACAGTTACGATGTAATTCTATCACACAGGAACGCAGCAAGAGGAGGCTCTAGCAGGAGTAAAGTACCTCCTCCAGTGTCGCTTCCTCTTTAACCATGGATCTATATGGATCACCACAAACAGAAACCTCTTCGACATGTAGAACAGGTCGGTAATCACTGGTATTCAGAAGATCAGTCTCAGAAACAGGATGCTGTGTCCTCAAATCAGATTCTGGTGCAAGAGGTTGGGAGTCAACTTTAGTTTGCAAGCTTATGGCTTCTTGAGGCAAGATATCTGGAGAAAGGCCAAGAGCGGCTTGCGGCTGAGAGCTACTACATGGTGGCATCACATCAGATGCTGGTGGTTGTAAATTAACAGTAGCTTCTTGTAACGACTCAAGAGGTTCAGCTGGCAGCACCGGTCCAGAATGCAGTGAACCAGATGCTTGTTGATTAACTGGCACAGACTGCTGAAACTCAACTATTCGTTCACATGAAGGAACTATCACAGCAGCAGATTGGGGAGGTAAAAGTAGATCTGAAGATCCCAGGTGCTGAGGTTCAACGCGTGGCACTGACTGTGACTTCTCTTGAGGTGTGACTATCAGTTGATCAGTAGAATCAACCTGTGTCGTAGGTGTAGATATTGGAGTCTGGTCAAAGGAGTAGGTGAGATCAGCTGGAGGCATCTGGTCAAAGAAGGTGGTGAGATCTACTGGTGGGGTGAAGTCAACTGAGGGTTGTGACTGAGGTTTTTGGATTACGGCACTGGGGATAATTGTAGGCTCAGGCAATGGTTCGTTCAGAGACTCAACGTTTAGCTCAGGGTTTGGAGGACTTGGATATATTGGTTTGAGATGAGGCTGAGCCGACACAGCAAGGGGTTCAGTTTCTGACTGAGTTTCAAGGACTGGTTCAGGCTTAGAAACAGGGTCAGGCACAGGGTTTGAGATGGGAATGGGAGCAGGATAATTGTGAGGTATGGAAGAAGGTATAAGTGAAATCTTCATACACACAACAGTCAGGATAAGGTGGAATGCAAGCGGTGAAAAAAATAAGCAAACAAGATTATTACATTGAAGAAGTGATGCTTATATAGTTGTCATGACTGAATTAAGTTTATGCAATCCTTAGAATGCACATTCAAATGGCAAGGGTCGGCTAAATGTTTCCGGTTATGATTGGCTAGCTACTAAGCAACTGCTTGGTGTCATGGTGCAGGTGCAAGCTTTTTTCAGTTTAACAAGTTACAAAATGTCACTAAAAAGTTACCAGGCTTCTACAATGAGTGCTTTAGAACTGAAAAAAAAAAAACATTTGGCAGACATTTGGAGGTTATTGTTATTCCAACTATTTTATTCCACTTTATTTGGTTTACAAATTTTAGTTTAATTATGCAATTATCTTGTCTTTATATATAAAAAAAAATCACTTCCCCTCGCTTAGAGGAAGGCACATAAATAAAATAATAAATTGCTTTGTTTTGTTTAACAAGTTATAGCACAAGCATTTTTTTTACTTTGTTATCAAAATGTTTTACAATTAGGTAAACACAATCACTTACCACATCGGCCTCATCGGATTTCCTTTCTAATGCTGACACGATCTGAAAACCACAAGCAAAACTAATGAAGACACAAAGAAGCAGATGTTCACACTACAAACACTGAGAACACACAAAACTACCTTTAAAGTGAGCTCTTCCTTCTTGTATCCCAAAAGGTCCAAATATTTCCCTCTTGCATTTTCTTCAAAGTTCACCTGAGCACATAAATCTATTGGTTACAACTTTGGTAAATATTTGATTAAGTAACAAGTACAAAAGCTTATAAACTATTCTAGTGTCCCACCTTCAGAAAAGACCAAACTGTCTTCTCAAATTCACTCTGAGCCGCTTCAATCTTGGTTTGACAATACTCAAGGAAATTTCCAGCAGTGAGTGTTGCCTGAAGTTGGTTTGAGCGATCAAGGAAATCTGTTTCTGTCACAACCTGACTGATATGAACAACATGAGCAGCGGTCTGCTGGGGCTGTTGTGCGTCTGGCTTGATGTTGTCCAAAGTGACTAGTTTTCCACCAAACTGCTCACAAAAAGACACAATCTGATTAGAAACAAGCACACTATTTTTAAGACTTGAAGATCTTAGATCTGTGACCACTTACAGCAAAAGACGCTCCAACTGGTCTACGGATCCATTTGGGGGGCTTTTTGAGAGGCGTGACGGTGGTTTGGGATGTGGCGGTCTGAGGCATCTGTAGAGGCGGCAGCGTCTTGCCCGTACCAAAAGGATCCATATTTCCAAACGAACTACTTAACTGTTGAACAAAAGAACATCAGGAGCAACTGTGAGCAAAGCTGTGCTTTAGCTTATAAAAAAAGCAAGCTAGTATTGAAGGAGACCACTTATGCCCTTTTTACAAGATTTTAAGATAAGTCTCAGCTGAACGACAGAATGTGTTTGTGAAGTTTCACCTCAAAATACCTCACAGATCATTTAAAGTATCATTTTATCCCTTTAAATATAAATAAGATGCTGCTCCCCACCCTCTTTTCCAGAATAGTCCTGTGCCTTTACAGCTCATTCCTCAGATACTGTGCTAAAAAAAAAAATCATCTGTCTGGTCACATCTGTTACCCCGAAATTCTTTTTCACATTTTATGAGTTTGTAGATGCACCAGGGACCAGATTTTATCACTTAAACACGTAAAAAGTCAGATTTACATGATATGTCTCCTTTAAGAATTAAGCTGTACCTGTTCAGCCTGTAAAGTAACGGCGTTGTCATTGCTTCCTCCCATAACTGAGTAAATGCTGATATGGCCATCAAAGGCAGCAGCAGACAGCACAGCTGGGTTCCTGGGACACCACTGGATGTCAAAACACCACTGAGCACTGGTAGGCAGCTCATACAGGACCTAAATGAAAAGACATCACAGGTTACACCCCGTAAGATTTTAGTGGCAGCAACGTAATCACCACATGACTAAACTCTCACCTCAGCCGTGTTGGGGTTCCAGCACAGGATTCGGTTATCTTTCCCACAGCTCAGGAGCAGCTCTGGATCTGCTTCACTCCAGGCAATTGCCAAAACACCTCTGAAAGCACACATACAGATCGCTGAGAATAAAGAAAGACTCAAGGAGGGTAAGAGTACCTGCTGAAGTTTATATCTACCTTGTGTGACTCTCCAGCACTTTGAGAGGGGAGGTGGCAAAGCGCAGGTCCCACATTTGGATGACAGGCATTCGGTCGTCTTCGGATGCCAGAACCAGCTGAGTGGCCACCTCCGGATTCCAGGCCAGACCTGAGCAATGCATCTGAACCACAACACAAACTCAATCAAAACCACATGCATTGCAAAGACTAACATTAGACAGTAGGGGTGGGAATCTTTTACCATCTCACGATTCAATTCGATTCCGATTCTTGATGCCACGATTCGATTCAAAAT
>JAUCNO010000977.1:253362-266908 GCA_032353835.1 Enteromius viviparus | reverse complement strand
AATAAATATCAACAAATATTAATGTGTATATATATATATATATATAATATATAAACATTTAAAAAAATAATCCAATATGTATACGTGCATGTGTGTGTATTTATATATACATAATATACACAGCATACAGACATATATTATGCAAATCTTTTATTACGTAAAATAACTTTTTGGTTTTTGGTCAAATAAATGCAGCTGTTGTGAACTTGTTTTTTTTTTTTTTATATTACTGACCTTAAACTTTTGAACTGTAGTGTATAATCTTTTTTATATACTAATATATAAGTAATATGTGTTGATGAATTTCAAAAAGCAAAGAAAAACATATTGTAGAAAAAATATTGTAGAATATTTTGTAGAATTCTCACACCAGTCAGAACCTTAGGATTCATAAAAAGAACCACAGATGATCCAAAATCCAAAGATTGTAGAAAGTGTTTAAATCAGAGGAGGAGAATGGAGGGAGACTAAGATATAGCAGTGTTTTTTTATTACAGGTGCACAGCACAATCTTACACATGAGTTTGATTGGTTACGATGTTTTCTTTAGGTACAGAGTGGGTGGATCCTGAGGACCCGACCGTCATCGCTGAAAATGAGCTGCTGGGAGCCGCAGCTGCCATTGAAGCTGCCGCCAAGAAACTAGAGCAGCTCAAACCCCGGGCCAAACCCAAGGTGAGGAAACATTTACCCCCACCCCCTTAGTAGCAGCTTAACTGACACGCTATAGTACATGACATTTTACATTCAGCTTGGAAAATCCCAGTCAGTGCTCATATAATCTGAACAGGCTACTCCTGTTTGCATTGCCCAGTTTGGATTTGGATTTAAGGTAACACAAATGATATGAATTATGAATGTAGCATGAATTCACCTCCATCATCACCTTCAGCTATAGTGGAATGAAAAGCCATTGTGGCAATGTATTCATACGCATGCAAAAAACCTTTAAGATCAGTCACGATGTTCAGCCAGTGGTGGAAATGAATGTTTGCTCTGTTTTGATCAATAGGAAGCTGATGAGAGTCTAAACTTCGAGGAACAGATTCTGGAAGCAGCCAAATCCATCGCTGCAGCCACAAGCGCTCTGGTCAAAGCTGCATCTGCTGCTCAGAGAGAGCTGGTGGCTCAAGGGAAGGTATGAACGTGCCTTGATAAACGTACCTTATACAGAATGCCCAGAAATCATGCACTTTATTTAGCCTTGCTCAGTCAGTAATGTATTCCTCTCTCTCTGTCAGGTCGGGGCGATCCCAGCAAATGCGGTGGATGATGGACAGTGGTCACAGGGTCTTATTTCTGCTGTAGGTCACTGCCACAAGTAGAGCTAAAACAGCTTTTGAGTTTAAAGTGTAGTTCACTGAAAAATGATCATAATTTTGCCGTATCATCCTCTCATATCATTATAACACAAATGAAGATATTTTGAAGAATGTTTCAATTTATTTTTGTCCAAAGTCAGTGAAGTCCAAAACATCTTTGGTCTTTATTGACTTTTGATATGTGGACATGAAAGCCCTAAGAGGTTTCAGAATATTTTCTTTCATGTTCTGCACAAGAAAGTCAATCATACAATCATATGGTTTGAAACCATGATCAGAAACAACCTGAACCAACTAATTAGGATTTGAAGGAGCACTTGATAATTACAGACAGCTGTTTGATCAGGGTTGGAACTAAACTCTGCTGGAAGGTAGATCTCCAGGAACAGGATTGAGCACCCCTGATGTAGAGGATGGCAGAATGTGAACTAGCACTTAAATTTTTTCTCAGTTTCTTTGGATATTTTTAGATGCAGAGATTTCAGATACATTAAGTAGTTTCGATGAGGTGGATTTTTATCATATTTTGTCCATGACTTTATTGACTCTAGGCGCGTATGGTGGCTGCAGCTACGAACAACCTGTGTGAAGCAGCTAACTCTGCGGTTCAGGGTCATGCCAGTGAGGAGAAACTCATTTCTTCAGCCAAACAAGTGGCAGCATCCACCGCTCAGCTGCTGGTGGCCTGTAAGGTCAAGGCTGACCAGGACTCCCAGACCATGAAGAGACTGCAGGTCAGTGAGTGTGTTGGTGTGACTTGCATGTTTTGAAAGTGTCTTGTATTAGGTAAAAACATACGTATAATAGTAATGGTGGATGTCAGATTGATTCTAATCAGAATCAAGAATATATCCCAAAAAAATAAGAATCAAATAAAAACTCAATGTAAGTATATATTTATATTTTAGCACAGAAACATTTTAAATATAGGAAGTAAGCATTTTTTCCCACTCAAACAGTATGTCATGGTGCTATTATTACAAAATGGTGCATTATTCTCCTGGAAGTAACCATCAGACGATAGGTTCACTGTAGCTATTAAGGGACTGACATGGTCAGCAATAATATTTAAGTAGGCTGTGTTGTTTAAACAATGCTCTGTTGGTCCTAAGGGTCCTAAAGTGTACCAAGAAAATATCTCCCACACCATTACACCACCAGCCTGAACTGTTGAGACGAGGCAGGATGGAGTCATGCTTTCATGTTCTTTACGCCAAATTATGCCCCTACCATCTGAATGTCACAGTAGAAATTGAGACCCATAATAAATAGGCACAGTATACACACATATATTATGATTATTAATTGTGATTAATAGCATGATTGTCATTAATTAACTTGCGATTGATAGCAATTTAATCACACATTTTTATCTGTTCTAAATGTACCTTAAAAATAATCATTTTCAAGTTTTAATACTGTAATTGACATGAGTATGGACAGATATGGATGCTTTATCCAATATGTTTATTGTTAATATAGAGCATGAAGATTAGACATGTTTTAAAGATCATAGATGTTGAAGAACTTGTTCATGTCTATTACACATAAAAATAAAACCTAGAATTACCAGGTTCCCAGCACTTTATTTGCATTGAGACTTATTGAGACAAACCTGTTTACATTTTCACACTACAGGGCAGCTCACTTCTTCTGAACATGCAAAATATACATTTATTATTTATCATTATGTTTGTTTGGCTCTCTGTGCACAAATATACTATTTTGATGCAGCTAAACTCTCAATAAAATGTTTTTTCATTGGTATATATTCTACCTTTCAATCTGCACAAAAATCCTGATTTATCATAACATAACATAACATAACATGTTAACATAACATATGTCTTTTGGCACAGGTATGTGTTGCTCCACAGGTGCAACGAGGTGATGACCCGACCAGGCTACAATCGTCCAAAAATAAGCACTTGTTAAAAGTGTACCATAGTCATTCGAGATCATATAAAACACCGGTCTGGTTAATGATTTCATGATGTACTAGCTCATTATATACGTTTTGCAAATTCTGAACACAAAAAGTTTCAACATGCTGTTTCAGCCACCTGCTGAACAGAGCAGACGCAGAGAGACCCTAACCATAAACATCCTAACATCCTAACTGGTCTGACACAAATAAACAACAAGGAGTTAGTTGTTGCGTGCCCGCCTCTCAACAAAGCCTTTAAATATTCAGTGACAGTGAAACCCACTGCACCCCTCCAGCCTCCAGAAACAGCTGTCATCCTGCACAGGGTGAAGGCTGAGGTTTAAATTTAAAACCTAATAACTCTGAGATCACCACTTTACCTTTCAGGCACAATAGACACCATATTACATTTTCACTCATAAAAACTGCTTCTGAGCAAATCTGTAAAATGATTAGTAAGCTGATGCTATGTGCTATTTTGTCATGCAGTGACATTCAGACACACATATATATATATATATATATATATATATATATATATTTAGTATCCATTGCCATTTTCCATTTTGCAGTCTCCTATGCTCCTGTCCTAGAGTCTGGTAAATCCCCATGTTTAGTTTAGCTGTGTTTTTTAGCCTTGTAGCCGTGAGATGAATGTAATGCTGGAGCAGGAATAGATGTGGTTCCATCATCTTGTCTTACACACTCCAGCTGTCTGATGTGTAATGTGCTCTGATGAGTGCTTGTGATAACAGCGGTGCTGATGAAGTGCTGTGGAGAGCTGGCTTCTGAATTTCATATGGTCCTCAGTCTCAGGAATGAATTACATTTATAATATCAATTTACTGTTCCTGTTTATCAAGCTTTGAGACATAATAATAATAATAATAATAATAACAACAACAACAAAATTCTGATAAGCAAAATATTGAACATAGTTGCATAATTTCTGTGCACTGATTTAATGTTAATATGAATGCAAATATATATTTTAGTGATAGTGATAAACGGATCGAGAAATTTGTAAAATGTGAAATTCTGTCGTAAACTAAGGCAGATTGTGTCAGTTATTTTAAAATGATTATGTATGTACCCACTCCTATGCTACCGCCCAGTCACGCTGACTTTAAACCAAACAAATTTTCAATCAGAGCAGCAGATAACATTATTTTGACTGATATTTTAATATTAATTAAAGGTGTCCGTTTAATCTTCATGAGAACAGTCGTCTTATCAGCACAAAAAAAACATATTTGGTTAACTGACGTGAACCGAATTGCCTCAATAGAACTGTGCTCAGTAATGTAAATTGTCTTCTGTAGCAGCAGTGCAGAATGTTTTGGCTATGCTAGTTTGTTTAAAAATTGCAGGCCAGTCCTTCCTCTTACAGAAATAAATCTTACTCTTGACAGCTGAACACACTCAACCCTAAATCACACCTTTAGGCCTGCACAATGCCTCAAAAGGCATAAAAAAGAAAAAAAATATTCCTGGAACGTTTGCCAGAGGATCGCCGGAGATGTGTTTGGTTGAGGCTGCTCTCTCCACAGCTGCATTTCCTTATAAAGCCGTCCCTAGAATCCAGACACATACAGAACCTTCCTTCCTAACTCCTTGACTTCAAGATTTTGTACTGGTAGTGTACTTGCAGACAAAATTAAAATAGTTGTATTTATAATGTACTTGTAGCCACATATTAAAATGGGCGTAACCACAAGTTAAAGTAGTTGTATTTGTAATGTACTTGTAGCCACATATTAAAATAGGCATAACCACAAATTAAAGTAGTTGTATTTGTAGTGTACTTGTAGCCCCAAATTAAGTAGTTGTACCTGTAGGTGTACTTGTAGCAGCAAATACAAAATTTAAATGTATGAATACAGTGCACATGTAAATGCACCATTCTGAACAACAAGACTAACAATAAAAGAATACTTTAATAGTAGGAATCAGCATTGTGACCATGGCATTGCTGCAGTATCTCATATATAATCAATGGCGGTAATCTTTAGGTAATTTTGATGAGATTCAGTGTCTCGGCCTGCCTACAGCACAGAATTTGTACTTGTAAGCTGATATTGGGTTTGTTGAATGCTGTGTAAAGTACTCTGACATGTTTTTTTGGGTTTTTTTCTTTAGGCTGCAGGTAATGCTGTCAAAAGGGCATCAGATAACCTGGTGAAGGCAGCACAGAAGGCTGTGTTTGAGGCCCAAGATGATCAGGCTGTGATGGTGAAGAGCAAGATGGTGGGCGGTATTGCTCAGGTAAAGAGCAGAAAATATCAGTTACCAGTCAAACACACTAGCACATTTAGATGCATATTAGAGCATTTCCAGCATAACTATTGACATTATTCATTTATGGAATTAAAGCTGTTACCATGTAACTTTTTTAATATTTTTCTATTTTTATTTTATTTTTTAATTTTTTTTTATCGTTTTTAGAGGTTTGTGGCATTTGTCTTAATCTCATCCATGTTGTACAGCGCTTTGTGATTTATATCTGCGAAAGGCGCTCTATAAATAAACTTTTACTTACTTTTACTTTACTTTAATATCCATTTCTTAATTACTCTAATCAACCAATTCATTTGTAACACTTTTATTCAATCTGACTTTGTTACCTAGCTATTTTGTGGATGCATATAGAAATATATTTCTATATAATTTAAGGGTTTATTAAACATTGAAGCTCAACAAATAAAATATCTCTTATATTTACTACTTATATGTATTACATTTACTGTGCATTTACATCTGTCTTATTTCTTTATAAATTCTCTTCCATGATTTGTGGATTTTCATCTGTATGTGTGTGTCCTCAGATCATCGCTGCTCAGGAAGAGATGCTCAGGAAGGAGAGAGAGCTGGAGGAAGCCAGGAAGAAGCTGGCCATGATCCGACAGCAACAGTACAAGTTCCTGCCGTCAGAGCTCAGAGAGGATGGACAGGAACAGTGAGCCGCATCAGAGACTAATCAATGACATTGAGAGCTTGAGAAAAGTAATTAATGATATGCAATGAGTAAAAAGTGAACTATATATCAGGATGTCTATTTTAAAAGTGTTTTGTTTATTTCTGTCACTTTTTTGAGAATTGCCAGACCAGCTTTATTGTTTTGTTGTATTTGGATAACATGCAGCCTATACAAATCCTTTTTAATGTCTTTAAATAGATCTATATTATTTTTCTTCAGTACTAGCTGGATTAGATGAGCAGTGTGTGTTTTGAAAGCTTGTGATCATGGCAGGGGCTGTTTGTAAGATTTTCAACATTTGTACTTTTTCAGTTTTTCTTTTTTTGTGGCAATTTGGACCAGCGGTGCAATGATTAACTTTGCGTTGAAACAATTCAGAGAAAACATATCATTTTCTAAATAAAAGAGTAAATAAGCTTTAAAATGTTACAAATAGTATCTCCTGTTAATGTTTTTGCAGTGTCAATGTTTGCTTACGTGATAATATGGTCTACTGGCATTTCTATCAAAATGATATCTTTTATAATGCATAAAAGCCATATTTTCATTTTTGCTTTTATAATGTGTTTTGTTTTTTGTTCTTTTCTTGCTATTTACTGTTGTAATTTACTGATGTATACCCATACAGATGTAGACAAGACAATATTAGATTTAAAAAGATTTGTAACAAGAATTGGTTAATTACAATGGTTGTTTATCAAATAAGAATCAGAGTTATTATAAAGAACTGTTTTTAAGAAAGACTGTTATTAATGAAGATGAAATACATATAACAGTGTTCACCAATACTGCCTTTCCTGTTACATTCAGTATATATTCTGAATCTTGCCTGCCTTTATATTTTATAATTGTGTATTTATCTGTTAACAGTTTCTCACCTAAAATAAACAGACACAATTACTCAATGTGTTTAACTAAACACTCATAAATTCACTGTTTTGCAAATATCTACTGTTGCATTTGTGTGGGTTTTTCACTAATATGCTGGTGTTTGAAGGGCTTAGCGTTTTCTTGCTTAGGCTACTAATAGCCAATAACCAATTAATTTATGAGCATTTTGTCTTACTTCAGATATCAAGGTGAGTAATTATAATAATATAATACGCATCTCTGCAAGTGTTAGAATTTAATCTAGACTTGAAGTGAGAGAGTATGTGACTTCTGAATATTGCTGAGAATGTATCTACTGTATGTCCTTTTGTGGTGCTATTCTAAAATTTAACTGATATGATTAGAATTTCTATAAGAACAGTTTCATTTGAACCATCCAGTCTGCACTATACATTGCAAAAATCCAGTCTTCCAGTGATAACACATGAACTAGCTTTCTTTATCAAGGATATAGAAACAACAGAAATAATTCGGTAGTAGAATGCTTTTAACAAAATTGGAAAAGTGGTATTAAAAGATGTGTGACACTGTAGAGGAGGTAAGAACAATCATAGATTACATATAGCTTCCCTTTTTTTTGTCACAAATCAGAAAAATTACTTCATTTTTTCTTGTGGATACTGCATGTAGTATCCTCTCTCACTTTCAAATTTGGTATATTTGGATTTGAAACTTCACAGCTTTCCCTTAGATGTAGTTCTAGATGTTGTGGTATGTATTATAAATAGTAGACTAGCCAATAGTTCCATCCTGTCTAGCATGCTGTAAAACACCCTCGGAACAGCTATTTCCATCTGATTTTTTTTTTTTTTATCAAAAAATATTAGAAGGCTGTTTATCATCAGCTGATCTCTTTTTTTTTATCAAAGAAAAAATAGTTGTTTTTTTTATATCAAAATACATTACTGATACTGCCCTTAAAAGTACAGTAGGACTTGATGCTTGCTGCTTGGTGCCATTTTGATTTTCTTTGATTTTACGGCAGCATTTGGTACAGTTGATCGCTATATTCTATATAACTTGATTAAGACAATGATTCCTTCATTTAAGAAATATTGCAAAAATAAAAGTTCCTTTTGCTTGCTGATTTGAAACAGGTTATACAGGCTTTTAAAATGCCTGCATTTGACAAGCATTTGAATATTTATAAATGTTTTTGTGTTTTGTTTTTTTGTCGTCTTGTTGTTCTTAACGTTGTTTTTATGGGAAAGTACTTTGACCGAGCCTAATTTCTTTTTAAATGTGCTGCGCAAATGAACAAACACACAAATATAAAGCTAACTGTCATTTTATCAGCATAAAAATGAAAGCCTTGTTTCCTGATAACATTGGGTAAAGGAAGCATAAAAAATGAATACAAGAGGACCTAAGACTGAGCCTTGTGGTACCCCATATACTTAACTTGTCTTATGTTTGATAATTTGACAATTGTAATGTTTTTGACATGAAGTTTTGAAAAGCTGTGCATTCTTTTAAAGTGATTTAATAACTGCAAGCTTGAAAGTCCTTGGGGCATGCTCAAAGCTTATAGTATTTCTCGTTTACACAATCTGACATGCGCTTAAAATTAAACTGGAATTTAAAGGCTGGGCGTCCGGCCAGAGGAGAACTGGCCCCAACTAAGCCTGGTTTCTCCCAAGGTTTTTTTTTTTTTCTCTATTCTCTCATGGATAGGGTTTGGGTTCCTTGCCGCTGTCGTCTCTGGCTTGCTTAGCCGGGGACACCTATTTTCTTATGATTATCGTCGTTTTTACTACAGAGACCGTCTCTGCATTTAATATATAAATAGTTTAATTCTCATCATTATACATTACCATCACTCTGTTCTCCTATTCCATAATGTTCAGCGATTTGCTACAATTTGTATTGTTGAAACTGCTATATGAATAAAAGTGATTGACTGATAGATAGATTTGCCTTGACACTTAAATCCATTTTTATTCTTTTATTCATTGTCCAGGAAGTGTTGTGATGAAATTTAAGTTATAGGTACTCAATAATACTTGGCGCTTGAATAAGCCTGACCTCAGATCTTTTTAAGTACTACTGGAGAATGAGAATTCAGAGCCTCCCAAACATGGACAAAATCACAGGGTCAAATGCTGAGCCCATTCAGCAGGACGAATCAGAGCAGGGGGACGTCACTCTCCCAGAGACTTTAGAGAAGTTTCCAAAAAAGACCAGCGTTTCCCTGTAGAGGATTCCAGCCGCCTCTCTGCTGTGCACTCAGCTTTGTCTGTCTCAGCCTCCACTCTCTGAACAAGTTCTCCTCTTTCTCCTCGGCTGCTAGCAGAAACCCAAGAAATCAACAATGGAGGCCATCAAGAAGAAAATGCAGATGCTAAAGCTAGACAAGGAGAATGCCATAGATCGCGCGGAACAAGCAGAGATAGACAAGAAAGGTGCAGAGGACAAATGCAAACAGGTAAATAGATTGAATTTGGTTAGCTGAAAACTTATTTTTTCTGTAGATCCATGTTTCTGTTTTGCAATGGTGTCTAATTAAAGTCTCTGTTAAACTTGAAAAACCAGACTTGAAAAATCATAAAGAAAATTGTCTAAGCAGTGATATAAATAAAGGTCAAATTTTTTGTGATTTTCTCTGAGTAGAGAAATTGTATCATTTGACCTTTCCTGTATACTGTATGTAGCGTGTGTAAATTATAAGTAATCATCTGGTCAGTGTCATCAACTCCAAAAACTGATGATCAATCCCAGTTCATGGTCCAGCATCTCTGATGGGTTGAACTATTTTTAGTCTTGTTCCTTAAGACCAATCAATCAGGACTAAGTGAAGTGGCCGATGCCAAATATAGTGGTGTAAATATCTTAGTATATTTAAGTAGCTATAGCCATTTAATTAAGAGGCCCAGACTGACAGGAACAACATTTTCCATCGTTTGATTAAATGTGACACAAATAACAACACAAACGGACCTGTCACTTTAGATTTATTTGTTGAATGAATTATTCCTGTTGATATTTTATCCACTCTTGTCATCCTCAATAATTCATAGACAACATCAGTTAAAGCCGTTCTCCGTTTCACTAAAGTTTCTTCACTGAGGACACTGTCCATGCTCTCCGTAATAGAAGTTAGCTTTCCAAGAGGAGAAAAAGCATATGAGACAGTTTTATCAGAGCATGTGTTTGTATCATAGTTTGCAGACATTGATTACTTTTCATTTTGAATCTCTGTATTGGTTACTTTCAAGTTTATATTCTTCGGATTTAATGCACAAGATTAAATCACGTTTTCTTGAAAGCCAGTGCTGATGGCCCGACTTCATTTATTCTTGTCCCAAGGCCTTTGTTATTGCACCCCTGTCAGTCACCATACATGCTGTCCTTGATCTTTTTTTGTCTCGCTCCACCTTCATGGAATTGTTCAATATAATAGGATCAAGGCTTCGTCCCATCTGGAGCCACCGGGCTGCGTTTGACGCCAAAGCTGCAATGCTTCTCATAACTGTCCCCACCTGTCAAACAGAATAAAGGGAAGGCATCCACCATGAGTGCATTGCTTTGAAACCGTTCACTTGTTCTGTCATTCACTGTCGTTATTTTGCACTTCTCAATTTATGAGCTGACCAAAGTGGCCTCTATTTTTTTAGCCGGCATTATCTTGTTTCCATATGCAGCAGCCCACTGTCCTGCTGGCCCCCAATAAATAGAGGCTGGTTTATGACACTAAGCTATGGGTGGTGGTTTATTTGTCGTGTGTTAAATGGGTGGGTGGGGGTCACCAGCAGCTGCTGCAACCTTCTGCTTAAACATAACTTTGCCGTTTATAATTGCCTCCACATAACCCCCCCCAACTGCCCACCTAAACGAGACATTTATGAGCTGGGATTTACACATCATCATTTATCATCAGTGGAGGTGTCATGGATATATTACTTGACAAGTAATGATATTCTAATAAAACAAACATTTCTGAAAGAGTCTGCCTTTCTTCTGTACAAGCATTTAAATCAAGCATTCTGGTCAGAGAAATTCATTAAAACTTCCTAAATCCTTAGAGGCATCCTTTGACTGTATTTTAAGTGCTTTATATGAGTATTTTTGTGTGTAGCTGGAAGAGGAGCTCTTGGGCCTGCAGAAGAAGCTGAAGGGTGTGGAGGATGAGCTGGACAAGTATTCTGAATCACTGAAGGATGCTCAGGAGAAACTTGAGCAGGCCGAGAAGAAGGCCACAGACGTGAGTGATGCACAAATCATTAAAGATTTAACACATCTCTCAGTCATACCTTGTTTGATATGTTATGTTTGCACAATCATACAGTTCAAAATTCTGAGGTCAGTAAGGTTTTTGGTTTTTTTTGAAAGAAATTTAAATATTTTGGATTGAACTAGTGACAGTAAAAACATCTATTAAAGATTTACATTATTAAATAAAACCACTTTTTTCAACGCTGACAAAAATCAGAAAAGCAGTTGATCAGCATAAAGAAATGATTTGTTGATCATGTGACACTGAAGAATGGATAATGATGTTTTATCAATAATGATGCAGAAAAAAATGTAAAATGATGTTTGATCATTTCACGTATGATTAATTCCTAATCTCCCTATTACCTAACTACCCAATCGGAAGCTAAAGCCTTCCTTTGAATGCTACCGACTTCCCCTCCCTCACATTTTCATTTTTTGCATCCCTCCTTACTCCACCTAAAATGGGAACCAGGCGTTGGGCCTTCAGCCAGGTTCCTCTCTCGTGGGGGTTTTCGTTCTTTAGCGCTGTCGCCTTCGGCTCACTCAGTCGAAGATGTCCGGTTCCAGTTTCTTTAACGCTCATTTAGGGTATTCGGCCATCCCTGCAAATTAGCCTTCCCACCCTCCTCCTGGGGGGCACGCTGTGATCAGGCCGAGCCCAGAGCTATACCCGCTTGGGTATACCCACTCGGTTCGCCCGGCTCTCTGCCCACTCCCGGACTAAACGCCAAACATGCCTACCATTGGTTGAGGAAGTAGGAGCTTAAAATTGAAAAAAAATAAATTATTCTTTTCATTAGAAAATGAGGCCTACTTTAGGACCATCACTACCAGATCAGATATATATGTTAATAATAATAACTCATGCATGCATAGACATACAGGACAATGTTTAGCATTAAAATTGCAAATTGCCAGCAACAAATGTGTTCAAACATCTACAAATGACAGGATTAAAAAGTCAGACATGTTCAGAAACTAGAACGATCTGCACGGTTAGAATGCGTCCTCCTGTGGTCAGTATGAGATGTGAAGCGGTGGAGAGATCAGGCCGTTAATCTTGAGAGTGGCCCGCGCTGACTGGGCCTGTCCTTTCGACAGCTGCTCTTTAACTCGGGCGCCAAACCCACCCACAGTATCAGATTCTGTAAACACTTCATAAACACTGTCAGCACCTCACAGCATCCCACCACTTCATCAGAGACTCTGCATTTTCTATTTGATTCTTTCTGTTTCATACAGTACCTGTCATGTTTTCATGACCTTTGACCTTTCCACACTCACTCTGTTAATTCACAGTCAATTCTCAGTATCCAGTTTCGATAAATAGTCTAAAGATGGTTTGAATAGCTCACAAAAAATGCCAGTTACATAAAAACCTTGAGTTTGTACACCTCTAGCATTGCAATAAATGTACATATGCTATGTGAAAAACAATTCAGCCACAGTAGAAATGTTTTAATCTAGAAACTTCTGTAGATGCTTTCTTCCCGTTCTTACACTGAAATACGAGGCTCTTTGACTTTGTGCTTCACTCGCTGTGTGTGTGTGTGTGTGTGTGCTGTATTTACACCATTAATGTGTGGCCAAAAAAGGAAAAACATCAGAGGAATGCAGTCATTTGTTTATAGTGAAGTGATGTCATGATTTCCAGAGCTTCTGCTCAGAGTTTCATTGAATGAACTGGTCTAAGGACATACGTAAAAAAATATTTTAGTTTTATTAATAGTATTTCACGATAAACACTTACTGAACTTCAGTTTACTTGGTTATCAATATTTCTTTCAAACGTGAGTATGAAATATCATAGATGTACATCTATTTATCTCTTGCTCAAAAAAAGATACAGAAGCTATCACTTGGGGCGGTAACTTTTTTAAATGGTCCCTAATGATATCTTACATATTATTTAGCTAAAACGTAGATAAAAATACCTAAAAAGGTGTACAGCTTTTGGACCTTTATTTCTCAAAGTGCTCCAATAATAATTGTATTGCATTGCATTATATGTTTCCACCCCTACAATAAAAAGCTCATAAAAATAAACCTTTAAAACACTATTCTAGATAGAAAGTGTCTGTGTTAATGTTGTGGAGACTTAATGTATCTATATTTCATTTTAACAGAATAATATATATATATATATATATATATATATATATATGTATGTATATATATATATATATATATGTATATATATATATATATATGTAT
>JAUCNO010000977.1:223080-240053 GCA_032353835.1 Enteromius viviparus | reverse complement strand
CATACTGACATGTGGATTTCTGTATGAGCTTTCTTTTTCCCTGTACTATTAGTGCGAGTGAAAAAAAAAGTTTATTTCGGAAAATGTTTAAGACCACAAACTATAAACAGAGCAATCGCAAAGACAAACATTTTCATTTCCACCGTAACCAAATTATGTACTTGTCAGAAAAGGGGATGTCTACCTCTATGTTTTGATGGTTTGCAATGATACAATTTTGAACAAAAACTGATCAGGTGATAATGGTGATATAAGCTACGTGAGAAGGAAATGACAGTATCTGATCTTTACAGTATCAAACCATTTAGAAAAGCCCAAAGTATGGCTGTTTTTTCCTTGCTAATTAACTACTGATTCAATAACACATTTAAAGATTGTTTTCAAGAATGCTTTTATATATTGTATCTTTTCTTACAGGGGAAGATTTAATATAGACAGCTAGACCAGTGGTTCCCAACCACGTTCCTAGAGGCCCCCAACACTGCCTGTTATCCATGTTTCCTTAATCAAACACACCTGATTCAGATCATCAGCTCATTAGTATAGACTCCAAGACCTTAAACGGTTGTGTCAAACAAAGGAGAAATGTAAAACGTGCAGTGTTGAGGGGCCTACAGGAACGTAGTTGTTGTGTTCTTTGCTTGCTTTCTGTATTTAATCTATTCACAATAGCCATAATATGGACTTTTGTAAATGTGATGCTCAGAGACTGTTCTCAGAGATTTCCCTCTAACATATCTTTCACCATTATCTCTTCCCCTGTTTTTGCAGTTTTTGTTGTTCTATCATGTTTGGTTCCAGAGATAAGACTTTGGTCATGGTGGAAATTAAAACGGTTGACATGGCAACCGCAAGGTGTTTTTGCAATGGCTCCATTTCTGAAAATGTTTAGGGACCTAACCTCTACAATAGTACCAAGTTTCATGCTTTTGAAAAATGAAAATTAACATATCACCTATATTTTTGAACATATCACCTGGACTATACACAAGATTTTGGGTCATACTGCTTACACCTACCCATAATTGCATTTTTACACAATATTTTGTGAACACCTTGAACACCTACCTTGGGTTTGAGTATGTCTACCAACTCACTCTGGGTGGTTTGTCCAAAGGGTTTCTGTGGTTTTTGCTTGGACCAGCTTTCAGGAGATGCTTCCACCAACATCTGAGACCTTTTAGGCTTAGATCTGAGCAGAGGATTGCATTGGTAATCATTGGTAAAACCCGATTTATTTCTTTATAATTATTAGTAAACATACAATAATTTCATTATTTAGAAAGTGGAATTTGTAAAATATGTTGTGCCGCTATAAAATATACAGACTGCACGACGAATCTGACAACACACTTCAAGCGCCGACATAGTGCGAGTTTGGAGACTCCAGCTTTCTACTCCTCCTCTCACTCAGATTTAGCTGAACCTGCTACTGCTAGCGGGACGCCGGGTGAGCAAACGATCGAAAGCTTTTTTTTTTAATTTTTTTTTTTTTTATAAAATCGCAGGTGCCTTACTGGTTTCACACTACACACATCAGCAGCGCGTATGCAGAGCAGGAGCAGTGCGCGCCGGTTGTGCTTTCACACTGGCAGCGTTTGTCGCGCACACCTGAACCACGGCTTGTAATGCAGTAGGCTATAGACAAGCATCTTACTCCTGACGTATTTTCCAGCGTTCTTCTCCGAATACTATGTGCTTTGATTTATGTCATTGCCAGCATACTTTGTTATGCGAATGCTGCAAAATTTCAAAATCCCTGGTAGCCCTTCGGACAGGCACTCTTCAGTTTTTGGTAGTCCAAAATAAATTTAAGTAGCCCGATGAAAAAAAATAGATTATTTTTAATGTGTAATATTGTAAAGAAATAAAAACACAAATTACAACGACTATATAAAATAGTCAAATTACAATCAACTCAAATATTTGGTTCTAACTGAACAGAAATTTCTATGCACTTGTAAGAACCGTGTAGAATATTCAGGGTTGCTGCTGGCCAAATGGGTGCCCAAAGCAGAATAGTATTGTTATGCCCCCTCCCTCAAAAACAAAACAACAGCAAACAAAAAAACACCTACTGGCCTATATGGGGTCAAAATAGAACTTTCTATAAATATAAAAGTAAATGAATTTTTTTTAATTACATTGTATTATTTATAAATTACAGTTGTAGCCCTAGACAGAAACTATATGATTTTATTAATAGAGTGTGATTGAGTTTATGTTCTTAAGCATTCAGAAATCGCACAAAATAAACGTCCACGTTTTTGTTAAATAAATTAAATAGGCTGAATCATTTCCATTACAAAAAAATAAATTATAATAAATTAAGTGAATATTTAAATTATATCTTTGGTCAGTATTAAACAAAGATTGGATCGTCAATTATCAGGCCTTTGGAGCCCTTTGCAGGCATTGTATTACATGTGTTTTTACAGTGTTATTCAATGAAACCATAATTAAACCATATACCATATATTGGTGTTGTTTTTATATAATACATTTTACGCCACGGGAATGGCACTGTTAAGTCAAATGCGTTGGTGGTGGTGAAATCACAGACAATAAAACACATTAGTCTATTAACGTCAGTCAAACATGTTTCACAGGACTATAAACGTATACCTGAAATTGAAGCACCGGCTTTATCTTGCCTTTTTTCTTTCTTTCTCTGTGCCGTGTTGCACTGATGTCTTTTCCTTGATATAGCCTAGTTGTCCAGCAATTATGATTATTTGTACTCATTTTAATAATTAGCCTATATTTAGCCTATATATATATATATATATATATAATATATGTGTGTTCATGTTTCGATTTTTCTGTTTATGAAAAATTTTAATAAGGTGGCAGGTCTATGTATGGGAAACAGATCCCACAGCACAATAATGAAAGTCCAACTTCATTACTCTTCATTAGCTGTGTTTGTAACCAGACCGATAAACAAACACAACAGACTGGTTAACTTCGGTCCAGACACGTGCGTCTGATGAAACCGTCCATACACAGTTTGCGCGATCAAAGTAAAAAAACAAGAGTGAATTCAAACGCGATTTCAATACTTTAATACTACCTAACTGACAGAGGCTCCCCAATGCCCGAAAATTACTTAATTACTCACACATATTTATGAAAGAATGCAAAAGCATTTAAATATGTTTTCCTCCCTATATGATAGCCTGACGGGCAGGGCTGAGATGGATTTTGGTGGCCGACTGGAAGACACAATAGCCCCTTGATGTCGGGCTAGCGATTTTGTGAACACTGATAAGAAATACTAAATTTTGCCATGCAAAAGAAGGCTTGCATGCAGAATTTCAACAATAAAGTGTATTTGGATTAAATAATTGAACTGAAAAACTAATCTTAAAGCAAAAAAATGACTCTAGTTTTATTCATTTAACAGACCTTTGAAGTTTGGGCAAAAACTTGTGTAAATTATGTGATTTATGGCGAGTATGGTGAGTGTGAAACAAAACGCATCAATTACATGATTTTATGGTAAAATGTGTTACTTTTCATGTTAATCGGATCAGTTTTAATCAAGAACGCACCGCCACTTGAATTCAGCACAAGCGGCACAGCAAATAGACTTGGAGCTGCTTATGCCCTGCTGACATGTGCAGTGTGAAACCAGCGTACAGTTCCAAGACAATAACCAATGAAATCGTCTTTTTTTTTTATCTGTAAAGACATTCGGCCTTACAACATTACAGAGAACGAGGGATTTCAATACCTGTATATCTGCATATTTGTTTCATTGCATCATACTGCATCAAATCGTGTTGAATCGAAATCGGTTTGCAATGCATCGTAACAGGGGTGTTTCATGTATCTTTCATTTATCGTATCGTTGGCTATGCATCGAGATGCGTATCGCATCAGCCTCAGTTATGGAGATGCACATCCCTATTATACAAATTATGTTGCTACACATCGTGGTATTTAAATGTACAAAAAAATGTTTTAGCACTCATACAAACTCATACATCAATGCAAATGTGAAAATGCAGTGGTGAATGCTTTTTTATAATGAGACTGATCATACCGGAATGGTTTGCAAGGGGTGCTACCGTTGGATGCAAAATCCTCATCGCTGCTCGTTGACTCTCCTTTGTGTTTTGCAATCCACTCTCTGAGCTGCCTGCAGATGAACATTACACCTCTGTCATACTCCAAACAACAAACAAAAACATGACCATGGATCACTTTAAATAATTATTAATGAGAAGATGTACCTCATAAAGGGAATAGCCATAAAAAACTTGTTAGGAGCCAGTCCAAGCTTGGATTTCGGTGTCATATCGTTCCTGTGGCAAGGCAGTTTATCCACGGAGAACCATTCAATGTTCTATAAGGCATCAAGAGGTCAGAGAAACTTAGCTTTAGACAATCAAATCTATCAAAGGAGCACTAAAATGTCTACATACCCTTATCTCTTTTCTGGTCTTGGGGTTAAACTTAGTATCTTTAGGAACTCCTGGTATAATGTACAATCGAACCAACTGATCTGAAATTCTCTGTTCAATGTAGGTTTTTTGGCAGATACGGTCTCGGATGTCAAAGCCTGTCTCCTCCAAAACCTGTAGAGAAAACAAACAGCATGAAAAGTGGTTTTCATTACATTACTTAGCTTTAAATAAAATAGACCAACATTTATATTTTGAAAGTAACATGCCTCTCTCACAGCGCAGTCATGGAAAGCCTCATCCTCATTGACTTTCCCTTTAGGAAAACCCCAGCCAGACTTGGCCAGATAACCCTGGACCATTAACACCTTCAGAAAAAATAAAGAATGAATAAAGGTTTCGAAAGAAACATGGGAAACATGAAGGTTTTTGCACCCCTTCTTTGTGATGCTTCCAAGCAGCTGTATACTTACATTGTCAAGCGTTTCATCAAGAATAATGGCACCAAACGTAGGTACACCCATCTTATACTCTTTCCACTGCTCTAAAACCTTCTGAACATCCTCTCCTTGGGGCAGCAGGAATGGACAGTGATTAAAAAGTGATGATTATGTTAAGGAGAAGAACAGAAACATAAAGAAACCTCTTTAACCAGTATCCATTTATCCCAAAGAGTCCTTCCTTTAACATTTTTGTATCGATTTTAAATGATGACAAGGTCAAGAGATTTTTGGCATTCAAAACTTCTTTTCGTTTTAAAATTATGAAAATGATTTTAAAATGCTCAAGGTTGCAACCCATTGTTGAATTCTTTGCACAATCTGACAAAGATCACCCTGCAATCAGTTTGTGCAGCACTTGTAATTACCTTTAGTTAATTTAATTATTCAACTGGTAATTGAAATATTACCAGTTGAGGTGGTGACACACTTTAAGAATCACAATATAGAAGGCTCATCATTCATGCCAAGAATGATAACTATAAAAGGTAATTTTCTCAATATAAAACAACAACAGAGTTATATACTATAACTATAAAGGCACAGAGAAACTATACTGTTGGAATTACTTTCAGAACCATTTTTCTGTTCAGATGATGAAAGATAAAAACATTGACAGACACCCAATCAGAATCAATCCTGCTATAACAAGCTCGAGAATTTTAAGTGGCAGTTGAGCGTGTGCTTAGAATAAACAGATTATATCATCTGCTGGTGTGAACACTGATATAGTTATCTTTAAAGTGATCGTTCTTGGTGCTTTATTTGTTTCTTTCACCGTCTTATGTAAGGCTGTATCATACAATACATTATGCGTATGTATGATATGATATATTATGCACATCTTGCCAGTAAAGACGCTTCTTTGATTAGCGGGAAAACGCCATCAGCTGTTTTTAGAAGGAACGCCTGCTTATAAACAGAGCTGTAGATCACTGAGAAGCTGCGCATTGAGTTTCGCGGGTGATTCAATGCGCAGCTTCTCAGTGATCTACGGGCATCTTTACTGACAAGATGCGCATAATATATCGTACGATATATATCGCCCAGTCCTATTACACAGTAGTGCTAAAACTACAGTATATACAGTACTGTGCAACAGTCTTAGGTAGTCCCACTAGTATTTTCACCAACGAGAAAACAAACAAAAAAAAGGTTTGAAGTTGGTTATTTATATCTTTAGCGGAAGCAAAATATCAGTTTACATTTACAAACATTCTTTTTGTCATTAATTGTAATAATTAAGTTAGATTGTCTGCACAAGGAGTCTGACAATAGCCAGTGCTCCACATAGAGATCTGATCATCATCCATTCTGTCTGGAATAACATGAAGTAACAGAACAATACTTCATGTCATTCCATGACATTAACTCCTTGTACAGAAAATAATGGTGAAAATACTAGTAGCCCAAGACTTTTGCACAGTACTGTATGTGCTTGTCACCTTGAAAACAGTATTTGCACTATTAGCTAGGTGCTTTGATATCATTAACAGATCTGAATAAACAGGAAAAGCTAATTCTGTGGGATTATGGTTCATGAGGATGCTTTTGTTGCAAATTAGATTTCTATATATTTGCTATGAACTCCAACCTCAGTAATCTCGCTCAGACATAATGCTTTCATGTAAGAATTATATAAACCGATCTCTTTAGGATATCAGCCTTGGCAAAGTCTCTTATCCCACACTGAGGTAGTCCTGGTGAATTTTGCATGCAGAAGTCCAGGTAAAACCAATGGGCAAGCTCAATCTGGAAGCAAACTCTGATGGCATTGTCCCTCTCCTCACTGGGGATGTGAAGAATGAAGCGACTACAAGACAAAGCACAGAAAAAATTATGAAAACATGAAGTCTGCATCATGAGTGAACGGCACATATAAAGACGATTTAACACAAAAGACTACTTGCACTAAGCTTTCTGACATAATTCATAGCATTTTAAATAATGTGGCACACTACTTTTCAGAAGAACTCAATCATCCAATAAATCTTGGAATAAGGTAACCTTAAATAGTAATAATAATCTGCGCACTCTTATTTTCTACCTCTTTATTCCACGTTCAAAATTCAAGTTCTTGACATATTTTTCATATTTACACATTGTGACAATTTGGAGGGAAAAAACAGAACGGGGACATTCAAAAAATAAACCCACAATTGACCCTTTCTTACAGTTACAGAAACAGTGGTTGTAATCTATATCCAGATGAAAACGCTCTAATGTTTCTTTAAAAGGATATATTCTGTGAGCAATTAAACACCTTCTTCATCCGGATTTGTAGTTGCGTGGATGTTGTTACCGGAAATGCGTGAGCCGTACCAAATAGAACACGGAAGTAGTTCTACTACAAGTAGTCAATTGACCATTTAACATAAAACATAGAACATATGAACAACAATTATTACTTTCATCGTCATTATCAACAGACGGTTGACCCTTTGGAAACGTTATTCACTTCTGAGCGTAAATACCGCCTATTTGGCACGCATCCAAACCCGCGGCTGGAAACGCGCATGTGATAAACAAATATCCCCAGGATGCACCAATGATGTACAAAACTGCAGCTGACTCGGAAGGCGCCTACTTTTCTCGAAAGATTGCCTGTTAGCAGCTTGACGTTAATAGGTTTTGCAACGCAGCCCTCTGGAGTCCGTAAATTTGCCGTTTAACAAAGATCTCTACCACTTATTCGACCTCGCAAACTGATATAAATGCACATTACAGGTAACGTAAGGGGTGCTTTTAAATAGACAGTCAGATGTAAATGTATTCTCTCGGTTTACCTGCAAAGGTCATCCAGCAACCCGTTAGGAATCTCCCCTTTTTTTGTCTCCATGTTAAGGGTAAAAACATCCCGAACAAGCAAGACTATAACGTTAAAAACAGCGCAAAGCTACTACACTTGCGTGCTTCGCATTTATAATATGTGGCAAAGGTACATGGTTCTGTACTATTCAAACACTTAACAATAAAAGAACAAGCAGTGCCGTGAATTTTTATCGACGACGCTGATGCTAGCATGCTAACAAGCTAAAAATATTACAGCGCATGAAAAACTTCACAGTAGGCCGGACCAGAAGCGTCAGCCAATGAAAGAGCGCGCAACTTCGTCATAAGAACTGTTGACCAATCACATCGCTCTATACCTAACGGACATCACCAAGAGGCCAATCATAGTGACGTTCGGAGAGAGATTTAGTAGAATCGCAAGATTGCCTGATTGATTGATACGCGATCATAAATGTTAAAAATGTGAAAAAATATTACTTGGCTTTTCGCACAGTCACAGGCACTATAAATAGATCAGTACGCATATGTTAACGTCACCTTGATTTAACTTTACATTTAAAAAGCAAATAAATAAATCTTTCGCGTTCTGTTTTACTCCAAAGGGTGTGGTGGAGGAAGTGGTTCCGTGACGTAACACCCTCAGCGTGTCAGCGTGAGCTGGGGAGTAGAGCTGCTGTTCATCAATTTCTGTTCCATTTCGCAATAAATCCATCAACAAACCAGACAAATCATGGCGCACGGGCTGAAAGAACGCTTTGATAAGTTTCTTTACGAGAAAAACATAATGACGGACTTGCTGGCAAAGATCGAGGCAAGGACCGGAGTGAACAGGTCCTACATCGCGTATGGTGAGTGTTGATGGAAGAAGCTATTATAACCAGGAACACATGTGTGCTGTAATGTCGGACACGTCACATCAAGCTTTTTTATGCTGTTTAAGCAACAATACGCTTCTCGTATAATATGCGAAGCCTTGACAGATCTGACATGTTGTCTTTTGTCTTGCAGCTGTCATCTTGTTCATTGCGGTTTATCTGGTGATCGGATACGGTGCTTCTCTGCTCTGTAATCTCATCGGATTCGTCTATCCTGCGTACATATCGTGAGTTGGAGTTGTAATAGATTTTTATTTTTCATTTTGGAATCATTTGGCAGTTTATTACGTCATCTTCGCGGTTGCAACGTATTGACGTCATCGCAACAGTGGCGCGGAGTAGGAATTGCACGCTGCAACAGAAATTCAGTTCTTGCGCAACGTTGTAGCTAGTTTTTTATATGGTTATTATGTTCATTCAGTCTTTCATTAAATATTTTTATTTCTAGATGTCCATCCATTAATCATCACAAAAATAGACATTTAACAATATCTTATCAACAGCTTTTAAACAAAATTGAAGAAATGTAAGGTTTAATATAACACAATATTATGAAATAAATATATAGTATTAATGTCTGTTTTACTGAACATGTATAAACATATAGGGAGAAAAAGCACAAAAATTATGTTATTTTGGGATTAAATGAAGCATCCAATACAAGGTAGTACAGCAAGATTATTATTATTATTTGCAAATTATTTCTATATATAATTTTACTTGTATAACATACCTGCATGTCTTAGTTTGCAGATTTACATACAATGTATTTGCTGCTACTCTAAGGCCCGGTCTCACAAACAGGGCTTAGCTTAAGCCAGGACTAGGCATTAGTTAAATTAAGATATTTAAGAAACTTTTACAAAAATGCCTTGTATGAAAATATTACAGGTGTGCATCTTAACACAGAACAATGACACTTACATGTTTTAAGATATGTCAGAGCAAGATATTTTCATCTGAGACAGCTCAAACATGCAATTTAGTCTGGTACTAGCTTAAGCCTTGTCTGTGAAACTGAGGGTAAATGTATGGGTAACACTTTATTTTTAAGGTGTTCTTTTTACATGTTATTACTGTTATAATAATAAAAAAATGCTTGATTACATGCAAGTAACTTTAAGCCAAACCCTAATCCTAACCCTAACCATATAGTAAGTACATGTAGTTAATTAATATTACTTAGTACTTAAATGTATAATTACACTGTAACAAGGACACCTTAAAATAAAGTGTAACCAACAAATGTCATTAAAATCTTGTTTGTCATTTTACCTTTTAATGTCATTGATTTATTTAGAACAAGACCTCCAGATTCTGATCTGGAGTTGTTTGCATTGATGTGTTAGAGATGAAATGGACAGTGTAATTGCAAAATTGATATTGAACCAAAAATCACACTCATAATCAAATCTTGCTCTGAAGATAATCATGACTGTCCATCTGTGGAAAGTCCAGGCAACCAATGATGTATCATGCTTTTAAATGTTAATGAATTTAACCTAAGGAGTCGCAATGACTTTATATAATGAACAGACTGTCTGGGGTTTTCTTTACACACAAACACTGATCAACACACATCAAACATGGTCAGGAGGAAGCTGAAATGTGTTGGCTTGACACGCAGGAATCAGTGAGGTTTTGTTGCGTGTCAAGCATGCAGTTTCACTTTTTATTGCACAAAACAAAAACCTTTTCAGGGGACACTCGAGGCACCTTCAGATTCCAACCAATTAAAATATAGTTATTCATGTGGTTATGGAGATGACTGTAATTTTTCTGAATTTTTGTCCCGGCCTCGAAGTTATCAGCATGATCAAAACTTTGCTGATAAACCTGTCTTACACAATCGACTACATGCCTTCTCAATGATAATGCGCACGTTTTTAGCAGAGTTTAACAGAACAAACGTCCACCTTAAGCTCTTACTTAACGTGTCTTTTCGTCATCAAATCTTTATTAATTATAATAAAGTAAATGTAATACTTCAATATTAGTTACATATGAAGATGATCGTTTACTAAAGTGAATCATCTTTTTTTTTCCTTTTTGATTTTTTTTTTCTTTTCAGAAAAATAATTTAAAAAAAAAGAAAAATAATCATGTTAAAATCAAATATAATTGAGGAATTTATTTATCTATTTGTATCAATCATTGTAGTATTTGATTGAATTATATGTTCTGGCCTAGAATAAAATGTATATAAACATTGAAATTTATATCATTTTAAAAAACTTTTTTTTTTTTGGTCATAAAAATGATCATTTTTGAACCAAACTACATATTTTGCTTCATATTTCTTACTATGTCGTACTTTATAAAAGCCATATGTGATGTATCAAATATGATACAAAACGTATGCAAAAAAAAAAAATATATATATATATATATATAATGTGTGTGTGTGTGTGTAAGAAAAGTTTTGTTGGCATAAATATATATATGGATGATTGACAAATAAATAAATATGTGTATATTGAAGAAAAATATTTGTTTATATATTAAATACATTTATATATATATATTATACAATACAAAAACATGAACATATAAGTGATGTATACAAATGTATAAATAATAGTGTATGCGTGTGTATTTATATACATAATAAATTTACACAGGACACATAAACAGAAACTTCTTATGGTTAATTGTGATTAATTGACAGCACTAATATATCTATATATCATTAAATTGTTTCTTCTTTAAAAAACTATCTATTGCAGTCTTTCTGACTGTTATTTTATATTATACGTTAAGACTTTATCTAATACTCAAGATGAACAACAGATTCTTTATCTTCTGCCTCTGATCTATTATTAGTGAATCTGAAATGGCAGTGAGCGTGAAGAGAAAGCGTCATATTGGTCTCATGTGTTTGCAGAATCAAAGCCATTGAGAGCGCAACCAAAGACGACGACACAAAATGGCTGACCTACTGGGTGGTTTACGGCGTGTTCAGCATTGCAGAGTTCTTCGCTGACATTTTCCTCTCCTGGTTCCCTTTCTACTTCCTGGGAAAGGTATTCTACAGAATAAAGCATTGTGTTAGCTACAGCCAAATGCATTTTGTTGTGGTAACAACATGTTAATAATCAACATAATCAACACATTAATCGTAATGCTATTATTATTATCATTTAATAAGAAATACAAGCCATACATACTTTTTTTATTGGTGCATAAGAATGGGTTAATTTAGGCATGACAGGCACAGTAATAGTAAGAAGCATTTTGAAGAAAAGGCATTTTGTTTCTAGACCAAAGGGCTTACTATTTAAAACTAAGTTTGTAGTGGTTGGAGGTGTTAGTATGGTTTAGAGATCACAGACTAGTAAGTGTGTACCCTAATAAGTGTGCCAAATCTTATTCTTCTATTAACAGTTTACAGGCATAACTAATAAGTCTTAATTTTTAGGGTTAACATGGTTTTGATTTTATTAACATTTTGAAAGTAGTTGTGCCTCTATATATATATGGGATAAATGTACTACATTTTGTGAAACTATGCTTTCGAAAGAAATTGGGACTGGTCGTGACCATATGAATTACAGTCCAATGATATGGAACTTAGGATGGAGCGCTGAGGAGTTACAGTCCACATGTTTTCAACTTAAGTGCAATTTGTTTTTGAACCCCTCAAATCTGTGACAGCAGACACAAAAACATTCATATTTTTGTCATTAATGCTTAACTGTAATGTATTTTTTTTCTTGCAAGTGTGCTTTCTTGGTTTGGTGCATGGCTCCAACTCCATCAAACGGCTCCGTTCTGATCTACACAAGAATCATCCGGCCCTTCTTCTTAAAGAATGAAGCCAAGATCGACAATGTGATGAAGGACATCACAGATAAAGCATCAGAGGCAGCAGACAAGTTTAAAGACGAAGGTGAAAACCAGATGCATTTCATGTGTTTGCAGCAAATAAAACAGGATCTTGATGTTTCATCATCAACGCTTGAAAAGCATGTTATATGATCAGATTATTTATAGCATTTGTCATTAGTTTCCTTGCAGTCTTTAAAAGCAATTGTGAACGAGTGATGATGTAGTCTTTTGTTTTGTCTTTCAGCCAAAAAAGCCACTGCCAACCTTATATTTGAGGAGAAAAAGACCTACTAAAATCTCCAGCCATTTCAACTTGTCCTCCAGGATGACTCTTGCCTGAATAAATGTTGCCTTTCTATGCTTATTTTTCAAACTGGAAGTGGGCCGGTTATTGTTACTCCTTTTGCCCGTGCCTGTCTTTGACCCTGTGGCAGCCATATTAGATTACATGACAGCCAAGTTACCATAGTTGTGTTTAGGTGGATAAGACATAGATCATGTTGCAAGATATCATTGATGCTCACCCTGCAATGCTTCAGTAAACTTCCTTATCTTTCCTATAGGCATTGTTAGCCTTGGCTTGTATTATAAGGTCATAAAATGCTTTCATCTTGCATCTCGAGGTCATTTAACATATGCATTCTAAGATCTATTTATGTGTGATAAGAGTTTTTGTTTGTATAAATGTCTTCTGATTACATCATTGAAACTGTAAGCGTATGAATCATGCATTTGACATCAACTATTAAATGATTGGAAGACACAGGCTTGGCGGTTTTATCACTTCCCTCAGTCTGATTGGTCTACAGGTGCAAAGAAAGCTGGGTAAAGTAAACTACAGAAAAAACCCCACCTCATGCTTGCACTAGAGTATATTGGTGTCTATCAACTTTTCACTTCTGCCCATTTCCGTAACCGCACAATGCAGAAGTAGTGCAATGAAGGTCTAAAGTGTTCGTTTTTGGAGAACATAAACCTGCAGATGGAGAAAGTTTCCTGGCATAACAATATATCATTGAAATAAGAGCATCAACTAACAGTTTGTAATCATAAATCTATTTTGAAAATGATTGCATGAAATGCACACTAAATTACATTAAAGCCAGATTTACAGGTGAAAACAGTGATTTGAGTTTAATGACTTTATAAACAATTATATAAAACAATTACTTTAAAAACTCATGCATTTTCAGTGTAAATTTGGATTTGAAATATAGAAGGAGATCTATATACATCAGTATGTCCTGTAACAGCATTCTGACTTAATAGGGCCAGTCACCAGAAAAACACTCGGGCTGCATAGAAAATATTACATTATTGCCAACATTTATAGAAAACAAGAGGAAAGATTATCATGGAAATGTTCTAAGGAGAGCTCATAAGTGCCTCTAGCTACGATCAACCCTTTCATGTCTTTTTTTTTTAGTTTTTTTGTTACACAGTTTGTATCTTTTGACATGATGCTGTTATAAAGCGTGGCCAATGCTCTTACAAATAGAGAAACCAAAGAGATCATCAAAAAACCAAACAATCCTACAGAACAAATACACGTGGAATATTTACCCCATTCCATTTCTTGATTCAAAACTACTGAGATTTTCAAAAAACAAAAACAAAGAGAGAAAATAGCCTGAGTTGATGGGGAAACAGTTAAAAAAATACCAGCCTGAGAAAAGCCCATTTGATTTACTTTATACAATAATTTACAGTAGTACAATGTGGAAAAAGTGACATTATCTGATGCGCGCTAAAATAGTCCAGATTACTTTACAGCCGAGACAGATTTAAATAATTCAAGCATGATGGAAAGAAGAAAAAATTACAGATAAAAATTGGCAAAATGGTCACAAAACACTGTAAACGAGGTACTTTGGAAGGTGAACCCCAGTCCTTCAAAAAACAGAAACCCCTCAGGTCCTCTAGCGGATAAAGACGACACACGTTTGTAGCATCCTTTCACTCAACACTTCTTAAATAAGCTGCGTCGCGTTTATTTACGGCTGTATGTCTGGATCCAGTGTTGCACGTGACAGTGAAACACGGATTCATCGGTTTCCAAGTAAAAAAAGAAACCAAAACAAACAAAAATCAAAAAGGAAAGTAGTCAATTTATAAAAATAATAATTAAAAAAAATTACTCTGCAGCACCTACGAAAGAATGCAGCTAACTCTTAAATACAAAAATATGTGATCTGTGTTTCCTCCAAGGTGAGTAGGAAAGGGTGGCACTCCCAGAGCCCCAGTGCAGCGGCCAACAGTCCCCTAAGGCATTTCCTGTGTGTTGTGTCTCTATGGCTAATTAGAAGCGAGCGGAGTAGAGAGCGTTATGTCTTGCGGCCACTCCAGACCTGTTCGGGTGTGCTTCTGTGGTCAGACGAGTACTCGAAGGGTGAGCGGTGGCCCAGCGGCGAGCGAGAGTCATACGGTGAGCGTGGCCGGTGCTCCAGCTGCCAGTCCGAATGGTAACGATAGTCCCGAGACGATTTGTGATGAGTGTAGTCAGAGGCAGAGCGGTGCTCAGAGTGGAAGCGGTGTTCTGAGTGAGTCCTATCCTTGGAGTTGCTTTCTGATCGGTGCTCTCTGCTGGAGCGGTGCTCATCCAGCTTCCTGTGCTTGCTGTCGCTGTAGTATCTGCAAAAATCAGTCACAAGTTACCATCAGAAACCATGAGGACCTTCAACTTCTAAAACAACCTGATATTCAAAAATTGCTTAGCCATTTTGACAGCCATAATTCTTAAAATGTTCAGAAAAACTACATTTGAATGCTGTACTTTTTAAATGAGAAGCTAATTTGAATACTGATACGGCATACATTTTAATGAAGAGGGGGAGTTGGTGTCAGAGTATGTGAGCGGAACGGAGCGGCATGATTTTGCCTGGAGCTTGGAGTGGATTTTTTGAAAGTCGGAGCTTCGCGATTTTCTCTCGCTCCGAGATTGCTCCACTACCGCTCCAGCCCATAATGCAACTGCATTAGATTCATATTGTGTAAAGCACAGTTAAGCACCACTGACAGAAAAATGGATTTTCTGAAATACTATCTTAAAGAAGGTTAATAAAAAATACAAATGTATCTTAAATGTCGACAAAGGAGAACGCGAGTGCGGGAAGGTGATTACAAGATAAGAAAAGGCAATAGCCTACATGCATTTTTTTTCATTTGGTGCACTTGTTTAACTTATTTTAGTTTAGTTATTTTATTTTATGTCATGTTTTTCTTTGTGATATCTAGCCACATTCAGCATTTGTATTTAATTTTGTTCAAAAGTGAGCTAAACGATATCCAATATGTATTTGGCTTGGGCTCATATAGCTACTGTTCTACTAAAGCACGTTGATTTTTTTCACTGAATGCACAGAGGTTCGATATAAAATAAATAAATAACGAAAAATTACAGTGGGGTGTTAATTAGAGAAATTGTTTTCATGGAGCGAACATGGAGCGAGGATCAAGTAAGGAGGGAGCGCGGAGGGAGCGAGGAGCGGGAAATGGTAAACCCGGAGCGGAGCTGGAGCAGAGTGATCATGGAATCATGGAATCATGGAAATTCTTGCCGCTCCACTCCGCTCACATACTCTGGCAAGAATGCATCAAATTGGAGAAAAAGACAGAAAAGACATGTATAATGTAACAAAAGAATTCAATTTCAAATAAACGCTGAAGACTGGAATTATAACTGCAAAAAAATTCTACTTTCCCTCAGAAAAATAAATTACATTATACGATTTATTACAATAGCAAGCAGTTCTCTTAAATTGTAATAACATTTCACAGTTTTACCGCATTTTTGTTTACACTGTGACATGAGTGTGATGTGTTGTGTACAGAGAGACTCACTGAATCAATGTCGGTGTCATCGTCAGGTTCTGAAAACAATAAGATTGTTCTTTTACAGTAAGGAATGATAAATAATACTACTTTGGTTTTTTTTTAACAAACACCTGTTGTACCTGTGGTTGATGGTTTGAGCTTTTCACACAGCCTACAGACAAAGAAAAATAATTCTTTACATAACTATTTTACATTTTTGTATTTATATTGCTTTCAAAATGGGTCTAAATCCTCAGCATACCTTGTTTTTTTAGGCGCAGGATTGGACTGATATTACATGTGAACAGAGAAACAATTCATTTCTACAATTGTACTTCCAAAACGTTTTTAAAAGATTCATTGAAAATCTTTAATTGTTAATGCACACAAAAATGCCTTTTTTGCATTCACTCACACTTTCTGTAACTTTCTGTCTTTCTGTATCTTGCACGACTGACTTTCTTCTGTGGAACTAAACAAAACAATTGTTTAAAATGTGTCCTATATTTTGTCTATATTAGTCAATATGCTCATGTCAATAGGGTAATGTCTTCCTTTGAATTCTGACAAGATCATATCTGACCATCTGTGAATACAATTCTGTAGATGCACATTCATTTAAAGGTAAATTTGACTGTATTGAGAAAAATATCAAGTGTCATGTGGAGGAAAGCTGAAGTGTGTGTGTGTGTGTGTGTGTGTGTGTGTGTGTATGTGTGGACAGGTTTTTATATCCCCGTGGGGACCAATTGTCC
>JAUCNO010000977.1:200829-222980 GCA_032353835.1 Enteromius viviparus | reverse complement strand
GCGCCGTTGTCCTGTGGCAGCCGTCGCATCATCCAAGTGGATGCTGCACACTGGTGGTGGTTGAGGAGAGACCCCCTACATGATTGTAAAGCGCTTTGGGTGTATGGCCATACACAGTAAAAGCGCTATATAAATGCATCATTCATTCATTATCCTCCCACATCAAAATCTAAATGAACTAAATTAGGTATAAATCAAGTAACAACTACAGAAGGCAGGTAAAGTGGATTTAAGAAAATAAATAGTGTAAATAGAGATGCTTTTATAATAAATTATTCCGACGTAAGCAACAACCTTGAATTTTTGGAGTAAATATCTCAATTGTCATGAGTCACTCATAGAGTTGTGATTATTGGGGTAGTGATAATTATAGCAACATTTAGGCATCAATTTAACCTGTTTGATGTCTGCTATTTTTGACCAAAGGCATGCTATTTAGCTGACGCATTATGTCCAACAATTTCAAGTAAACCGCCCGTTGACTCATAAAGCTGCTGCTGGTAAACAGCATATTGTCTTTCAGTGTTACCATGTCCAAATTTTTAGAAACATCTTTGGGATTGTTGTTTTAAAATGTAGTACATTAAAATGATCAATGTATTGATTTTTTCTAAAAAGGCAAGTGGATTTTTTTTTTCTGAGATCTGAGAACATTGGTTTCCATGGTAATTTATGGGATTTCCCCAAGACCTCGGGTCTGTTGGAAGAAACTTTAGTGCAGTGAGATTGTATCAAAATGTATGAGTCACTAAAGACAAGTACCTTTGTTTCTGTGATTTTTCTACCACCCAATGCACTCCATTCTCAAGCTACAGTTTTCCAGAAAAAAGATGTCACTGCATTTTCAACTAGTTGTTCACAGACAGGACTGTTACTTCAAATGGTTAAAGAATCAATTTGTTTGTTGAATGTGAATATCACTGACATATATTAATTGTTTAGACTGTGTGTATAGAGTGTGATTAAACTCTTAGTAGATGAGTGACAACCCTGTTGAGCTGCTGTGTGTGTTTTAGCCACCATTATAAACACAAAACACTCCTCCAAGATCTTAGCGTTTCCGTATAACTGATGTGTCACGCTTCAGTGTCGAAACCTGATGAAACTTGTTTTAGAAGTGTGCATGCATCACAAAGTTCATTGGTTCATGATTTCCTTGTATTTCAACAAATGTCACACATCCAAACCAACATAAAACCTACATAGAACAGCAGTGACCTTACATCCCAGTTCATATTAGACTATGCACTGGAGCAGAGGTTTTAAAACTGGGCTTTACAGACCCCAGGGATCAAATGGATGCTGGTGGTATGTGGTTTTACTAATTATTAGTGCTGTATAAATTAAAGGTATAATATATAACATTTTTGTAATAAAAAATCCAAAAACCACTAGCATATACTTCATGCACTTGTCTACTTACATTGTTACAAAATTTCCCAAGGATTTGTAAATCCAAAAAAATGAAAAATGAAAATGAAAATGGCCGAAATGAAAATTCATGACTGCAGTATTAAATTATATAACCTTATAAATGTCTTTACAATGAAAACAATATCTCCAATCAGTTCCACCCCTCTTCACAGCATCACCAAACTTTGCCTTTGTTATTGTTTTTAACATGCAACTTTTATTTGTTTAGTTTACAACCTTTAACATAATAACATGTATTGAATGTTTAATGCAGTAATTTTGATCACACTGCTTTGAAACAGTAAGTATAGTCAAATGTGCTTTACAATTAAATCTAAATTAGACATTCATATTATTTTTTATCCAGAATTCATCTTAATAAACCAGCAAACTTTTGCTTAGATATTGTATTTAAAGGGCTCCTGTGATGCGATTTCAGGAGTGTTACAAGCTGTGAGGGAATAAATAAGATCATAGATATGTTGCAAAGACTGAAGTTTCCAAACCAAAGATATATTTTTTTTTATAAAAGTTATGACTTGTCCACACCCCCTTAAAACAGCTTGTTTAAACATGTCCCTACTTCTCTACATCACGATGTGGGTTTATTTTCTTAACACCGCCCAAGTGTTTGTTCTTACTATATTGTTGCTGTTCTCCCCATGTTCTGGAGACGTTGTTTCATTATGAAAGTGCAACAAATTTTTTTCTGCTTCCAAATGAGAACACATCTACAAATCAGGGTTTAAGTTGTATTAAGAACACTGTTCCAGAACAATTCAGACCAAATATTAGAGTGTGTTCAGCACATTCACGTTATGGTAAGGGGCGTAACGTTTCTCTCACACGCTTGAGGTATTTGGCCAATTACAACACACTGAATAGCTGGCCAACTAGAACACACCTAACTTTTTAGAATGATGATTTTTGTACAAATTGACCCATTTCAGGAAGGGGGGGCTTAGAGGAGAAGCAATAATATACAGTATGTGAAAAATTGCTTTTATATTTATTTTTTACTAACAAATTTTTTTTTTTTTATTTAACGTAAGCGTCCATTTTTTATCTTCATTTCGTATACTAGTTTATCATTTAAAATCCTCAAATTTCTTTTTGTGAATTGTTTTGCTATGATGTTTCTGTCAATTGATATGAAGGCAGTGTGTGGCTGAAGTGTCTAAACTTTATCATACATACTCTATTGTATAGTAAGTCCAGTGGGAAGTTTTTGTTCAAATTTACTTTACAGTGCATTTTCAACCATAGTCAAATGCTGCCACCTGGTGATATAAGTTTGAACAGGTTTAAACAAATATAACTAATTTGCTTACTGCTTGATGTTTAATGTTTTACAGACCCTCACATTTCCTAATGATTAATGATTAAATTCACACATCAAGCACACATTTTTTGTGAGGAGCAAGTTTTTAATTACGCATTTATATTTTGGAAAGCACATGAAGTAAAAAACAAAAAAAAAGTTCAGGATTATATAATTGTCCTGATATCATGATGATGACAAATTGTCCTTAAATTATTGGAAAAAACGTTTATGTTATTTAGCGTCTTTCATTCTTAGTTCTTTGGGAAAAGCTTCTCATTAATGTATGAAAACCTATTTTTCTGCTAAATCAAAATCTCACAGTGCAACTAAAACGGATAAATGTGCAAAAAATTTAAAACAAAAAAATAAAACAAAAAAGGACATCATATCATGACTGTGTCACCAAGTTTAACTTTTTAGGACAAGGAAAGATTAGTTTAGGTTGTAAAATATTATGCGGCCTAAATGCACATATAGATGTCAACTTGATGATGCTTTTCATTTTCCTAAAATTTTTGTTTTTTGTTTTGTATAATGGAAATTGTCTATCTACTACTAACAGGTTTCTTTTTTGGAGGTTTCTCATTTTCTTGTTGTTCATCCTGCCTTCTGCTGGTTTTATTTGGGGCAGACAGTCTTGCTCCACTTTACTTTCTTTGAGTTAACATTTAATGATGTCTAATTTTTTTTTTACCCAACAGCCACCCCCACAACCCAAGAGAAACAGGAAAGTGGCTCAGGTCTTGACTCTGCTTTTGATGAGGATGACATTGATGAGACGTCCCTCTTCCAGGAGATTGACAAGGAGCTGTCAAACCTGTTAAGCGGCCTGACTGCTCGGAGTCAGCATGCTGCGTCCGGACAGGACTCAACGTCAGGAGATGCTGCCGCCACCACCTCATCTATGATACCCTGCAACAGGCAAAACGAAACTGCACCATCTCAGCTGGATATGGCCAAGCATGGCCTGGACGTTCGGAACGGCCAGTCCGAATTAGCAAGAGACTCCCTGCTGTTTGACTCTTGGTGCGAGGCACTCATAAAGGACCCCAGCTCAGTTATGGCGGCCGCAAATGAGCTAAGCTGCTTCAGCTCTGGGCCCAGTCGAGACCCCAGGAATGCATCTGCCTGCCAAAATAAACCTGAAGCCAGCCCGACTCCAGCTGCAGCACATGGGGAGCAGCCCTCAGAGGTGCCCTCCCAAGAAAATGCTGGAAAGGAGACCGAGGGCAAGAGGGCCGGGTCACCCTCGCCCAGTAGGACAGACGACGACCCCTCGGCAGAACTGGCAGATGAGTCTCTAGAGGAATCAAATAAAATTCTGGCTGAGATCCCGGGCATCTTTAGTGGCTTTCTGGAGGGGGGTAAACTGCGGGACAAGCCACCAAAGAAGCTGCGGTTTGTGGAGAGCAGGGCGGAGAGCCTTGTGAATGGAGAGATGCAGAGCTGCAGCATGAAAGAGGAAGTGACTCCGGACGTGCAGCATACAGAAGCCACAGGAGTGCCACAGGGGTGTGTGCTGAAACCCGATCAGAAACCAGCAGAGAACGGCAGGTACAGTACTTCTGCATCGCAGTCCTCACTTGCCAAAAGCCTGTTAGATAGTAGAAAGAAACCTATTTGGCATGAGATAGCTATTTTATGTAATTCTTTTAAAGACATTATAAAAAATAGTACCTACCAGTGGAATTAAATTGGTGTTCGTTCAACAGGAAACAACAGTGTTTACAGGTAAATTAATTCCTTATATTTTTATAATCAATATTATTAATATTTATTAATATTATTAACAATGAGTAATTGTTTTGTTTTCATAAATATTTCTATTAAACTATTTATAATTATCTGGTAACACTTTATTTTAGGATCTCCTAACTAATATTTTTGGAAGATTAGCTATTTATCAGTAGCAATTAAGTACATATTAATGCCTTATTCTACATGACCTTATTCTACACCCCTAATCCTACCCAATACCTAAACTTACCAACTATCTTACTAACTATTAATAAGCAGCAAATTAGAAATTTTTAGAGTGAAAAGTTGTCGTTAATAGTGAAAAAGTGTTCCAAAAAAAAAAAAAAAAATCCAACATAAAATTAAAAATATTGTATTGTGTTTCTTATCTTTTTTTAATAACAATTCTAGTTGTTGTTATACATTTGGTAAAGATTTTGAACTAACATTTTTAAATGTTCTAGCTCTGCATTGTTTAAAAGACATTTTAAATCTTATAATAGACGGATTCAAACACTCTACATGCATGTTTGATGTTTTTTTGTATAAATATATTTTTAATATCCATTTTTCCTTGATGTGAATAATTATTTCTGGCTGTCTGTTGCATTGCATTTTATTTGTGCCAGAATATTATTGGCAGGTTAATACTTACACCCTTAGATTAGGGAACACTGTTCACTATTAAATGGATGCTTATTAGCATGTATATTACTAGTATATTGGCTGTTCACTTATAAAGCACATATTTATGTCTTATTCTGCATGACCATATTTTAATTCCCTTAAACCTACCCAATAGATACCTACCACAACAACTAATTTAATTACAGTACTTTACAGTAATTTGGAGTTTACTGTGAGAACACTGTTCCATGTGTTCCCTAATCTAAAGTGTTATCGGCATAATTTTGCTGTTATGCATGTTATGCCTATGATGCCTATGTAAAAAAAGCTGTTTAGAATGAGAGATATAAATAGTTGAACCTTGTGCAATGCAAAGTTACTTTTTATATTCAGTTCTCTAATGCATCTGATTATCGGTTTCACTTCCTTTATCCTTTCTGCCTGGTCTTCATAAGAAATGATCAAGCATAATATAGAGGAAGTGTTCAATTTGAGTTGCTAAGAGGAACGAGGCTCGTGGTTTAATAATGGAATTGTTTTTTTTTCAACTTCCTGTGGGTGACTCTCATGAATTTGTGCTTTAGAAGTACTAATAAACAGCCAATATGTTAATAATAGCCGGGAATGGTAATACGCGGCTTGTTTATATAGTGAAAATTGGTCCCTATAATTAAGTGTTACTGAACATGTTATTACAATAACCAAGCCATAAATGGTAGTAGTATAATCAATCAATGATTTTCATACTTATCTATGTAAGAATTGAGACTATAAGACATATAAAGTTTTCTTCTGTTGAGTGAGATGTGTTTGTCTTTATGCCTGCTTTAGGTGTTCTGAAGGTAGATCTGCTGCAGGTGAGAGTGACGTCACAGATGTCTTCAGCTGCCAGTTTGAGAGCATTCTGGAGTCGGAGCGTCTGCGAGGGACTCTCTACAGTAGCATGGACTCGCTGGATGAGCTGTCCAACCCTGCACCTGAACCCAGCTCTCACAGTGCTCCAGGAGCATCATTTGCCTTCGACATTCCTCTCACACCCATGATCCAACAGCGACTCAAGGACAGAAGTCTGTTCCTGAGCTCGGACGCAGAGGTGCTGAGTGTTTCCGCCACAAAGGAGAGTGGCCGGACAGCTCTGGAGGTGACCTCTTCATTTCTCTCAGCGGGCTTGGAGGATGCAGGAGCAGCTCTAGCAAATGGTTTAAACGACAAAGACCCCAGAGATTGGCTGCAAGACTGTTTAAGGTAAGACCACTGAGTTTAATTTATGATGAAAAAATGGCTGACAACTTGCTTTGTCACGGTTGTGAATATTGTTGTTGAGTTGTAAATGTGAAGCTTTCCTTGGACCGAGCACTGTTTCTTTATGTTGTTATGCTGAAGTACTTTTGTACAGAATAAAAAGCATGGAGGCTACAGTTGATTGTTTGGCGCCCTCTGCTGAAAGGCCTTTTCCATTGCATGCACTTATTCAGACTAGGGTTATACAATTAAGTCACAATTTATTTTAAGGTTCTGTTACTAACAACGACTTTTGCCTCAGTAAACTCCTTATTTGCTGCTTATTAACAGTCAGTAAGATGGATGTTAAGTTACAATTTTGTACAGGTGAATGAAAGTATAGGTTTGGAACGAGTGCAGGGACAGAATTCTTTTCTGGGTGAACTGTCCCTTTAAGAAGTTAAAGTAAGGAAGAACATTTAAAGTCAATAAGATTGTATCCAGTGACGAGTGCTACAGTATAGGGCTGTCAAAAAGAATTGTTGTCAACTTTCTATGCAAAAAAAAGTTGCATTAAAATTTTAAGTGTGCATGAGGCAGTGGCTCACAAGATGCGATGATAAAGTAAGGATGTTGATTTTTTACACTTTTGTTAGAAAGCCTTTAGAGGCCTTTAGAAAGCATTAGCTGAGATCAGCAGAGCGTGAGCCTGTCCTGAAAATCTATGTTTGTCGAATTATGTTCAGATTTCACATTCACTGTGGACCTGAATCATTGTTGCTGGAATTTGGTAAAGTTGGTTAGCATTAATAACAGAATGGGGCTTGTGTTCATTTTACATTAGCGTCCAGCAGGGCTCATCCAATCCAAACTCAGAGCTAAATGTTTGCTTGTATCAGTTAAAAATTACTTTATTTTACTTTTGACTTTCATTAGATTAAACTTAAATCAACAGATGAGTTTCTTAATCCTTGATACATTATTTGCAATCTTCCTTAAATAACTTTTTAAATCAACTGTAATAATAGTTTGTCATATTAACTGGAACAGAAAGCAGTAGATCTAGTTAATGCAGTACAACGGAACTCTTTGTAATTTTGGTGATGTTCATACTTTCATAATGATTTTATTGTTCAGTTTCAGTACATTTTACAGTAAATGTTCTTCCTCTGTGGGCATATGCAAACACTGCAAAAATTTGACATGACAAACTTATTTGAACATGGCAGTAAACTCACAAAACATCATGATTTGAGATCAAATCACTGTACATTTGACCTGTTCTGCAAATTAGCAACAAGAGATGCATTCATTATAAGAGCTGGTTATTTTTTTTGAGATAAGGCTTTTAAATGCAAGGATGATGCAATCGTATTTCTACCAAGGAAATGGCAACTTTTTATTTCACAATTCAGACTTTTTTCTCAAGAATTTAGATTTCTAAAAAAAGGTCTGGATTGTGAGACTTATTTAGTAAAACAAACCTCACACAAGAAATCACAATTACCCTTTCTAATATTTTTTTTTGGTGAAAATAAGCTTATATGAAGGACTCCTGGGAGGAACTGCTTTCATATAAAATGATACTGTTCTATAAAATTTTGGGGTCAAAAAGATTTTAAAATGTCTTTTAAAAGAAATCTCTTGTACTTACAACAGCTGCATTTATTTGATCAAAACTACAAGTAAACAGTAAAAAAAAAGTGAATCTTTAATGTAACATCATCCTTCAGAAATCATTATAATATGCTGATTTGTTGGTCAGGAAACATTTCTTATAATTATCAATGTTGAAAACAGCTGTTCTGCTTAATATTTTTGTGGAAACTGTGATATATTGAATTCAGTTTTCACATAATTTCAAATGCAGTATATTTTTTGATTCATCAATGTAATAATTATAAAAAACGAAGGCATAATTTTCAGTCGGCCTGTAATTATATCACAAATAAAATTTTAGGTAGGTACCTAGTTTGAAGTTGTATGAAGAAAAACTGCTGTCAGAATGAGTCAAGACACAAACCCGTTATGTCATTCTCTAGAAAATAGTTACCAAAAGAGAGTGACGTCATGCTGTACTAGTTTTTTGAGAAGTAGATTCAGTTTTTGGGTTTACAGTGAATTTTTTGTACAACATATCTGATCTTATCATATCTGAAAGAAGCATAAACACTCAGAAGACTAATGAGACACAGATCAGCTGAGTTTAAACTGCATCGAATTGAAGGAGCTCTTTGTGTTTTATGAATGAGTGAATGCTTATAAAGCACTTTATTAAACCTGCTGACTGCCTTTTACCTCTCCTGTGTGTAATTTGAGGAACAGTGGATGTAATATGTGACGCTGGACAACCAAAACCAAAAGATGTAAATAGGCTAATATATGAATAATAATTAATAATTGATTGATTATTGATTATAATGTAATAATATTGAAAATAATAAATGAATAAATAAGCTTTCCATTAATGTATGGTTTGTTAGGATAGGGCAGTATTTGTCCCAGATACAGTTATTTGAAAATCTGGAATTTGAAAGGTGTAAAAAAGAAAAGTCCTTAGCAATGAATATTACTTATCAAAATGTAAGTTTTGATATATGTATGGTAGGAAATCTGCTAAATATCTTTATGGAACATGATCTTTTTTTTTTATATCCTAATGATTTTTGGCCTAAAAAAAACAATCATTTTAAACCATGCAGTGTGTTTTTGGTTATTGCTACAAATATACCCGTACTACTTATGACTGGTTTTGTGTAGCAAGGTCACATATCATTTGTAAAGCACACTGAGTCTAACATGCACCTCGAGAACCACAGCATAGTATGGAGCGATCAGTAAACATGCATCCTCACCCGCACCCTCGTCAGATATCACGCTACATTTCCTCATCATCAGACCCGTCAGCCCTGTTGTTATTTATAGCTCCAGCGCAGCATCAAACCGCAGGCTGCAGCCTCGTGCCCCAGAGCATGATGGATGTAAATAAAGCACATCGCTCCATTCATACACTCGCGTGTTCGGCCCAGCCCCCCTCCATCCGGCCGGCCCGCAGATGGAGTGAGACGCCGGAGCTGTGGTGATGAGACTCGCTACAGTAATGAATAAGCACAAACAGAGCACCGTGTCCTAGCATGCAGGTCAGAGCCGAGCATCTGGCTGGAGGTAGGACACATCACGCGCCGTCGACCGACCGACTCTCATGGGCTCCGTTGTGTCCGGCTGCTTTTCCCAACCGGGCCTGTCCGACGCCGAGCAAGCGCCCATCCAGTAAGTCTTGACCTTCGGCTTGCATGACACGCTTCTCAAAGGCAGCTGCTTCTGGCGTGTGTATGTGTGTGTGTGTCTGATGTCTCCGCAGCAGCTCTCACGTCTGTCCGCGGTGTGAATGTCCTCTACAACTGAAAGGTTGAAGCTTTCCTGTCTTTGTGTGATTCTCCCCTCCCTCTTCAGTGGGCTGATCCTCAAGCACATCATAAATGATGATAACGGTGAACATTAGAATGAAAATGAAGTTGCCTGCATTGTAATATCATTACTCATCTACTGCTGAGTCAAGATCATTTAAACAACTACATGTGTACGCTGTTCATTTATTGTTGTGTAAAAACTAAAGAATGATTCTGTTTTGAGTGCAAATGCAGGCTATATTTGATATATGCATGCAAAAAAGCAGTCATAGGTATCATGGGTATATTTGTAACAAAACCCTGCTTCTTCACCTTAACAGATCACATAAATCAGTGGAAAATGTATAGAAATAATACTAATTCTGTGTAAAGGTATCTTGTTTCATTTTTCTGACACCACTGCAGAGGCATGTCACTTTTTACAATTACAGGCTCTGACAATTTTTGCAAATGGAGACTACATATAATATATATGCAGTATATGTGATCCTGAAGCAAAAAAGCAGTCATAGGTAGCACGGGTATATTTGTAGCAATCACCAACAATACATTGTCGGGTCAAAATGATCAATATCTTTCTTTCATTAAGATATTCAGTGAAGATCATGTTCAATGAAGATATTTTGTAAATTTTCAATGTAAATAAGTTAATTTTTGATTATTATTATGTAATTCATTCGACTATTTAAATGTGATTTTCTCAATATTTTGATTGTTTTGCATCCTCATACTCTAGCTTGAGTATACTAGCAAACCATACACCAATAGAAAGCTTATTTATTCTGCTTTCAGATAGTGTATAAATCCTAATATTATCACTTGTTTTATGGTCCAGGGTTACATATAATAAAGGCATTTAAAAACAATTAGGAAATTGCTCATATGTAAAGGTGTGGTCATGTGCTCATGTTAGTTTTGTTTGGAAGCATTGTCACATTTACAGCATTTTGGCAGAAAATATAAAGTCATTTAAATAGGACTGGCCATGATTACAGATTTCTGGGCTGTTGATTGCCCCTCATAAATTTGCATTTGCCTTATGTTTTCCTACCGAAATATTGTTTCCACTTGTGAGAATAATTGTCGAACAATAGTAAATGTGAATTCAACTTTGAGTTAGTTCTAAACTACATCCTCCTTTGAGATTTTTCAGGTAAGGCATGGTCAAATTATTCAAAGCATGTCTCAAAGCATAAACTTTCCCTTTCTATTTTTATAATGATGTCATTACTGCTGGCAGCGCTGTCATTAATGTGACGTTGTCTGCGACAGACTCTGTGTCTAGCCTCTTGTCAGGATTTTATAGATTGCAGTATTTCGCTGAGAGCTCTAAATGTACATACAATGCCGTTAATATCAGTTAGTATTTCCTCTGCATAAGTAATGGTGCGTTGGTGAAATGGGGTTGTTTGGGAGGAAATTAATTGTTTTTCTAAATCATCATGCTACTTATATTTATCAGCACTTGTGCTTTGAGTATAAGTGTTGTTCTAAGTAGTGCTGATTAAAGCAGTGCTCTGTGAGGTGTCACCCTTTACTTCCACATGGTGACACACGTGGAGGTAAACAGTGTGTGTGGCAGGTGCTGATGTCATGTGACCGGCGTCATGGGCTGATCTAGAGGAAGTGGCTCTCAGCAGCCCTCTGGGTTTGTGCCATTGCTGGAGGTGTGAGTCAGCACCAGCGGCCCGGTGCCAGGCGTCTGTCCTGCACACAGACCCGCTGAATTTAACTATCCTTCATTTCTTTTCTCACACATTTTCCCTGTTGCTTTCCTGAGCCTCCTTTATGCATTTTCACTGTAAAAAATGCAATTGCACATTTCTCAAATACAAAAAACAAATTGCTTTTTTAAACTACATAAAAACCAGTGTTATCAAATGATTAATTGTGATTAATTGCATCCAAGACAATTGCTTTTGTTTACATAATATATGTGCATATACTTTGTATATGTGTTATGTATATAATATAATACATAAATACAAACACATGCAATTATATATTTAAGAAAAATATGTTAAACATTAGAGGTCGACCAATTAATATAAGATAACCAATTTATTAACCGACAGTTTTTAAATTGGATACTGGATAAACAAATATAAAATAAAAACATAACACTCCATGTAAAAATAGTACTAAATTTTACAAAAAAAGGAGATGGAAGTGGTGATCGTGTGCACACATGATGTTTTCTTTTTTCTTAGAAATACTGTGTTGTGTATACATAACTATAGCTATCAAATGGAGGCATAAAACATCTTTAAATTATTGAAAATCAAACTTTGTTTTAGCAGAAATGTTGTTTGATCATTACTTTAAAAAATATGTTTTTTGTATTATTTTAATAATTTTAGTAGTAGCCTAGTAAACCAAACTTTTATTTTGGCGGGTTGCCACAAATAGCTTTACAGTTCTGTGTGATGCTAGTTTTAATGAAACGGTAAGCTCATGAAGTGCAGAGCAGTTCTGGAGATGTTGTTCATGTATTTATGTCCTTAGTGAGCTGCAGACGCTGAAGCATCGCGAGCAGCGCACGCTTTAGTATGTGTGTAGTAAACAAAAACCGTTTCTCCAGCTCATTCATACATACATAGGAAACAACTTTACATGGCTAAACATACTTTAACAACAACCAGGGAAAATCAAACTTCTGTCACATTTTATTTATAACAAAATACGTGCCACTGTCAAAGAACAAGCTCTTATTCAGCTTATAAAGTGAATAATGTTACGTTAAGCTGTTTCCTTATAATGGTTATGGGGTGAACACTTAACATGCTATTATTAACTTTTTAAACTAAATAAGAGCTTGTTCTTTTGACAGTGGAAAGTCTTTATTATAAATGCAATTTGACAAGTTTTTCACCATCACATATATAGTTATTTGTCTTTTTCAAAGTATATTAGCATAATTTATCAGCAAATGTAAATAATTATCTGGAATTCAAATGAAAAGATGCTTACATTTTCAACATTTATCGGCCAGTTCTGATAATGCTCTGATATTATTGTGCATCCCTAATCTAGTTGATTGCAATCTTATTAACACATACAAAGAGTTAGATCTGAAAACCTGAAAACGCCATACTTGTTTGTATTGGGAGTGCTTTGGTATTCATCAGGCTGACGGCTGATCTGCACTGAATTGATCAGCACACACCGCTAATCTACTGACCCGGCTGAGATCTGACTGGAGGAGAGAGATGCTGTGTGTGTGTTGGCTGACTCTAGCGAGTTTGAGTCGTTGCTCATCAGCCTCATATTTCATCGACCTGCCCTTCTGCTCAAGGCTGAGCGCTTTATAGCCGCCACCTTGTCTCACGATAAAGCAGCACAAATGACTGTACAGCCTCAGATATCTGCAGAGATCCTTCTGGAGGTCAACACACACACACAAATCCATACAGTCTCTCTGCTTTTACAGGGACATCTGCCACAGAAACACTAGGAAGCGTTCTTGTGGTAATTTGCTGGAAGAACAGGCTGTATCAGTTAGCGTGACTTTTTCTGCTGTTATTCCGGCACTCCGTAGACGCCCAGAGACAATCTGAGGTCAATCTAAGTGCTGTTGAAATGTGGGAGCAGGGATAGGGAAGCTGGAGAATGTTTGGAAAGGGTGGGAGGGTGACAAATGCATGCTTTCACTTCATACTTTCAGTTAGAGGGTATGAAAAACAAAATTTGGCCCCTCCACCATTCTGTAGTACAGATGGAGGGAGGCGCTTTTAGACCTTTATCTAGAGTCTTCTGGTCTGTAGCTATTACAGAAGATTTTCTGTAACTCTGATAATGAAGTACACATCCATTTATGCATGATATTTTTGGATTTAGTCTGAGGTCAGTGCCTCTCTACTGTTGTTGGCTCAGGATGGTGGTGTGGTGAATGTCTTCACTGGTGTCTCATTTCCCTGTTTGTGCAGATGATCTCCAGTATTTGGTCTGTTTTCTGGGCTAGGTTGGGTTTGTCTCTCTTTCATGAGTAGTTGTGTTGGAGCCTTCTGTATAATTTAATTAAATCTGTGGCATATTGTTTCAATTGTCTGTTTTGGAAGAATGACTTTCTGCTTTAGTATCATGGGAGAGGAACTCATTTCATATTCCCATGGTACAGATCCTGCTGTGATATTTCTGGAGCTCTGTCGTCTCAAGATATATTCTGAAATATAAAGTTAGATTTTCTGAATTTCTTGATTCTGATGTCTATTTTGTGAAAGATTGATCTTTGTATATATTTCTTGTAATTAATAAAGAAGTGACTTAAACCCTGCCTCTCCAACATAAACCGCAAGCTAGCATTTCATTTTAAATGTAATGTCCACATTTGGAACAATGGAATAGAACTAATGCTGGATTACGTTTACATCGGAGGTTAGGTGTCGGAGCTTACATTACATCCAAGTGGTCCATCCAACACTGGTTCCAGGTAAACTAATAGGATGGGCAGTTCAATTAATTTTCTTCTATTTCCTAAATTCAAACAAAATAGAGAAAAATGTGCCTAAGCATTCACCCCTAGTCTCAATTATTACAAAAATATTCATTTTCTGGTTGTCATACTCTTGTTAAGTTAGAATTTCCATTTGCTCAAGCAGAATGTTAATGTCATCTTGTCAATATTTATTTAAAAATCTTTTTTATATCAATTATCAATTATGCACAGCCGTAATAAAGGCACTATTGTGTTGCTTTTATAGTTTTATTTCATGGTCTGTCTGAACACTGCATTCTGATTGGCTGGCTGATATGCAATAAAACAGTTTGATGCACTGATAATTTCAAGTCTATTAATACAGGTAAATTTAAGTTCAGTCACCATTACATATTAATGTGCTGCTTTAATTGATGCACACAAACATCATTTGTGAACAAACACACACACACATACATAGAGAGAGTGAGAGAGAAAGAGGTCCCAGATCGCACATAAACTTGTTGTCAATTGTTGTCTGTCATTTTTACCCATTTGGTCAAATATTGCACAGCAAATTTGAACTTTTTAAACTAGTTTTAACTTGTCTATAACCTGACAAATGACCATGAAATAAGAGCACTTTACGTCGGGTGGTTCTTTGCCTCTGCATCTAAAATCCTTTAATGTGTGCCAAACCGTTGATTATCCCTTACTTAACAGTTATGTTTACAGTTGGCATATTAAGCTTAACCGGTAAGTGCACTGCAACCCTGTAATCACTTTATCATTATTGCAATTTGCTCCTCAGCTCTTTTGTAAAGTTGTAAGCATCTAGTTTCCTGTATTGTTACGCTTATATTTTTTTAGCTTGGGATCAATGATTTTGGCCCTGACTCTAACCAGTTGAAGTTTTACACAAGCTGCCTGAGGCCAGAATGAAGGTCTGAAGCACAGCTGGCCAGACACTCCCTTCAGGGCCCCAGAAAAACCCAGCATGGTGTGGTCAGTGTCTGTAGAAGTGCTGCTGCGTTTAGAGTCCGGCTCTGGCGATGAGAGAAACACCACTGTTTCCCATTAAGAAGTGTGTTTCAGCACAGTGCACTTCATGCATCGCCTCTTTGTGTCTCTTTTGGAGACACTTTTTTGGTCCCTTTTTTCAGTTCATAATAATCCATTTTAGTTTTCACAGTTCTGTTTGGAATGAGAGGTGTGGTCACTTTCAGTTTTATAGTGGTGCTCTGAAATGAATAAAATATTCTGCTTGTGGTTCACACATTCCAGCATGAAGTCACTTCTTTTATGCCAAACAATGATTAAATTGGCTTTAAATAGCTCTGTAAGGTAACAGAGTAAAAAAGAAAAAGTGAAAATAACGTTTTATTCTAGAAAATATCTGAAACAAGAATAAATAAACCTTGTTAGTAGGCTATGTAACACTGTATCTGCCCATCTACTGCTCAGTGTTCCATGCATACTACATTTCTAGTAGCTCTAGTATGGCCGCACGCCATTGAGTTCCGTGGAAGTCCATCTGCTCTTTCGGTTGTTTTGAGAAGAATAGTTTTAAAAAAAGAGGATGTTCCCGCTCTTCTTCTCCCTCCTCTGTGCGCTGAGGTCTGGCTGAGAGCAGCAAGGGTTTGTGGGAAATGCGTGAGAGATGAGCAGAGTATGTACCGAACTTTAAACAGTGCTTTCTCTTGCTTTAACCGGCGAGGTCTGACCTTTCACGGTGCGTTTGAGCTGGGGTCTCTGTCGGGATGTTAACGGAAGCCCCGCGTCAGAGTCGGAGGTTTGCGAGCTGGACGTGTGCGTGAAATCTGCAGGTAAACAAAGACACTATTGAAAGTTTGATAACTGCACGTTCGCGACGCATCAAAACGCAACGCGCCCTTTATAATCAATAAAGTTTGAAGGGTTGACTTGAGCGAAATGCATATGCGCATTTCACACAGACAACTTAGGTGATTTATAATGTTTCTTTGCGTTCTGTTGTGACGCGTTGCGTCGTGTCGCATCGCGTGCAGATGAGTGAAATGGAGTATTTCTCAATATCACAAATCACAATGAGTCTTCCAAACTGGACTACTGATTAATAGATTACAGTTCTTATAGAGAAAAACTCATAATGTCATTTTTTACTCTCCTTTTCATTAAAAAAATGGTTTGCTTTATGTAGCCTACAAGAAGCATACTTTGTCATCAATACTATTTAAAAAAAATCTTTACTGTGGCTAGCCATGGTAGATTTAGAATCTAAAAATATATACACAAAGTTATCTCCGTTAGATGCATTTTTGCAATAATTTTTTTTTCATTCTGTCATTTTCCCTATTCCTTTTTACTGAACATTTAGTCATCATTTAAAGTAAGTAAGAGTGAGAGAAGTCTTTATTAATCCCGAAGGAAATTGTTTCTCCAGTGGCTGCATATTTCTACAGATACAATGAAGCTAATAATATTATATAGCACATAATATTAGAAATTGCATTTTGAGTATTGAAGTTATTGCACAAGATAAATGTTTCTGAACCATGCTGTCACAACAGCTCACGGATGTAGGAGGAAGAGTTCTAGAGTTTGATGGCCACTGAACAAAAACAAAAGTTTCTGGGGAAATAAATTATAAATATATATAAAAAATGGTGCATTCAAGATAACAAATAAATACTTTCTAAAGCTCAATTTTTAAGTCTTAATAGCTTTTTTATTCAGAGAGTTTTCAATACAAATATGCATGCATCTATGTTTATTATAAACAGATTTTAGACAACATGCACTCTCTTACAGTATATCTCTGTGAAATGGCATTGTTGTTATTATTTATCACTTGGTTAACAGCTGCATTTCATTGGTCTACCTTAAATGCATCATGTTCTTATGCTTTGCAGTGTTTTTTACCAATTGTGCAACATGCCCTTTTAAAATGTAAGATTATGATGAATTGTTTCTAAAGATCTTGAATGTTTTACGCCTTGATTTATGTACGTTATATCTTTGAAGTATTGTGCTGGTTTAGTGTAATGCTTTGTTGGTCTGTTTCTGCTATGACTGCCACCTTGTGGTGCATCACTAGAACAGCAGGCTTTGTATTTACAGCATGTCCAATTTCTGAAACTCTTCCCTTTTTAACTACTTATTTAATATTTGAGGCTGCATTGTATTACATGAAGACTGATTCAGCCTAAACGTGTCTTTTAAATAACTCCCTTTTAAAGAAATAATTCACTCATAAATGAAATGAAAATGTACCTACCCTCAATATATAGATGAGATTTGAAGAAATGTATCATTACATAACATCACCACTGGATCCTCTGGAATGAATGAGGGACGTCAGAAAGAGAGTTCAAACAGCTGATAAAAAACATTAAAAAAAAAAATCACTCCTATTCCAAAAGTCTGAGAAGGTCATTGACAGGAAGGGAGAAACAACAACAGCAATTCCTAATCCAGATTAGTAAAATGCACCTAACTTTTGTAATCATATATAATTAGGTTAGCAAAATAAATAGGCCTTTCAGCTAAATAGGCTTTTTGAAACATAAGGGAGAACACTTTTCTTTTGTTGTTTAAATCAGAGAACAAACTCTCAAATTTGCAGTGAACTTGTGTTGAACAGTTTGTTTTATGCTGTGAATCCAGAAAAGTGTCAAATATAGCCTAATTGTATAAAGAATTGCAATATCTGCTCTCCACCCATTACATCAAGGGCCACTGGAAGCTGAATTGTTGTCAATTGTATGTATTTATTTTTACACATTCAATTGGAGCACACTGTCATTCAGATGCAAATACATATTTGAGTGTGAGTGATGTAATGTGTGGCAGCAGTGAGATATTGTTTGTGCACACATGAACTCTCATCAGTCACTCATCTCAGCAAGTATGTGGCAAGGCTAATTTAAAAGCTTAACACTGATATATTCTCACAACAATAACAGTTTGCCCTACAGTGGCGCCGAATCGTCTTTCTGCAAATGATTTAGGAGTAAGTAATGATGAGTAATTTGCATGCCTTAACTAAATGCTAAAGAGGGCAAACAAATCCTAAACACTAATAATTGGGGATTAAAGAAGTTTGGTGCTTTGTATTGATTATATCATATCAGTAGGATGTGATGCTGAGCAATGCTTAGTAGTCGCAAGCGTTTCACAGTGAGCTTTAAGTGAGACAACATGACTGCTTTTAAATTAGTTTTTTATACAACCCAATGTATAAAAAGCATTTCACAATAATTTTGTCATTTACAAAAATGTAAATATTTCTTTGTAAACTGCACTGTTTCAGCATGGTGCTCAAAATACAAATAAGATAAAGGATATATTTCTAATTAGATTATTGTTGTCTAATAGTATTGGTGTGAACACAGTAGGGTTGGAAAAAAGATCTTAATTTGTGTCAGAATATTAAATAAACCTGCTGATTATTAATTCATTATAACAACAAACAGCATTGACTGAAGAAAGAGTAAAGCACTCACATTTCTTTTTTTCTTTATGCCTGTTTAGTGTGTACTAAAAGCATGACATCTAAACCTAAATGTTTACTTCAATGAGAGTCACTTGAAGGCTGTAATCATTTGTTTCTAAACAGAATTTAGACTGTATTTCTCTTGTATATGATGAATAAGTTGCTGAAGACCGTATTAGCATATTTATTGCATGTAATAACATAAATAAATAATTACCTTAAGAAATTGAAATTGGAAAAACAAGTTCATCCACAAACAGATGTGCATATTTAGTGTGCTGCAACATCTCAACTAAAAGATTAATAAATGTGTCACATTTGCCCATGAGCTTAGATGGCATTCACACATCAGGAATGAAAACAGGTAAACCTGTTATGTTACATTTTCTGAAATAACCTTTAGATGAGGAAATCTGTCCAGATGAGGAAAAGAACTTTATCGGTTCGCTTTGATTTTTAAGCGATGTTGTAATTTCTGTCATTTGCTTGAATATATCATTAGTCATATATCATAAAGGTAATTTCATTAGTTTTTATTTTTGTGTTAGACTAACAGGCTCTTTATAATTTATTAACAGGTAAGCAGTGACCGTCTTGTAAATGTCACTCTCTAAGTGACATTGTTTTAATTTTCTGAAAATTATTAGATGTATGTATCTTGATACTCCCAGCATCTCCAATATTTAATATATAAACAATTAAACTGTTCTTATTATCCCATTTGTCAAAATATGTTTTTCTGTTATGCTATTTGTACAGTTAATTTAGACCAGTGCATTTGCAAAGGAACAGAAACTAAAATGTCCAAAGTTTAACATGAAGTTATGGTGACAGAAACATATTACTTAATGTAATGATATAATAAAATAATTATTCAAATATTTTATATTAACAAAACTTGTTAATTAATGTTTACCAGAAAAAAAGGTATTCACCAGAAATTATTTGGCAGAAATTAATTAGTATATTGGTAAGTTTTATGGTTTGATTTAATTAGACATGCTTTTAATTCATTAAAAACCATTAAAGTAGTCTAGAAAAAAGGAGTTTGGGGGGAAAAAAAAGACTGCACAGGGCCTTAAACATTTTTTTCTACTTTCCTTCACTTCTCAGCTGGTGTCCTTAACTGCGGGGATGTTTGTAAACTAAGTCAAGTCACTTTTATTTAGATAGTACTTTTAACAATACAGATTGTAGCAAAGCACTGAACATTATCAAGTAGAGTGATGGTAATGTATAATGACGAGAATAAACTTTATTTTTCAAATGCAGAGACGGTCTGTAAAACACAGAAAAACATTTGTTTTTTTTTTTACAGTGAAGGAAAAAAACAAAACAGCCAGTCCAAGTAGAGGAGCAGAATGAACCGTTGCATGACTGCCACCCCTGCCAATGAACTGACCCAGTTTTATTTTCTACAAAATATCCCTTTCCTAAAACTTTGGTGTTTGTTGTCATTTGTTAAGGCGCTCAACAGATGGCACTGTTAAACTGTGTGTGCTGACGGTACCAATACAGTACAAACAAAATAAACTTCAGAAACCAGCCTCAGTAAGCAAAGCTGTTTAATTGTTTTTCCCGGTCATTCATGTCCACCTGTTCAGGCCTGGTCATTAATGCTTTCACTGTACAAGTGAAAAGAAGAAATTAAAAAGCATTTGTCTTATTTAATTAACCTTCTCATTGCATCTCAGTGTCACATCTCTGTTCACATCTCAGATGAAGTTCTGTTGGAAGGATCGTAACCTCCTTCAGATCCAGGCCTCATGACACAGCTAGCATTAGTCTGTATTGTCCTTCAGTGTGTAATGGCTCTGAAGTGTTGCCAGAACCAGAATAAAACAGATTGGACTCTTGGATGATGTCATTGATGTAGGAGGACAGCAGGTGATGATCGTTACATTTGTTTGTGATGTAGTTCTGGTTTTTATCGCTGTTGGCAGAAGCCTGTGATGACATTGGTCTTCTGTAATGTCTGGCTGTCGATTTGGGCTTTGCATTTAGTCTCTCTCCAGTAAAATGTGCCTGATAGTGCGGGCAGGGTGCATGTTATCATTACTCATAATTTATCTATTCTCCCTAATTCCTCTTTTTTATCTTTTAAATGTTCTTTTATAAAATAGCCTACCACTTATATACACTCAGAACATCTTTAAGTTTTGCGGATATTCACATAAAGTCAATTGTTGTGTGGCAGAATCTGGATTAACAAAACAATTATTACAGGTTTCAACATTGTTGTTCTGATGAACACATTCATTTTCATTTGAATTAGCACTTGGTTAAGTAGGTTAACTATTTATTACAATGTCTTTTTAAGGTTTTTGACTTTCAAGCACATTAAAATTAAGATAAACACAATATTTCTTAGGTTTTAAATAAGTATTTTAAAAAAATTAAGAAGTGTCAGACTTGCATGTTCACGGTTAGCACAAGATTATCTCATATAAATCAATGTGATAAATAAGCTTACTGTAAGTCTAAAGTACTTTAAACATAATCAAAAAGCAGTCTGTTTATATTGCCTGAAACGTGTTATGTAATGGATTACCTAACTAATTAAAATTTAATTAATTAATTTAACTAATTAAAATGTGGAATTAGCAATGGATTACAATTTGTAAGAAATCTACCCTCTGGTCACTTATACAGGGTTAATTGAATAAATTTATTTGTGTCCAGAGGCTTCTTGTTAGTCAGTGTATCATTAAGGGCAAATTGGGTGTACTATTCTCTGCTGACATATATGCTCTGCTCACTATATGTGATCCTGGATCATAAAAGCAGTCAAAAGTAGCATGGATGTATATTTGTAGCAATAGCCAACAATACATAGTTTTCTTTTACACCCAATATTATGATATTAAGTAAATATCACGTTCCATGAAGATATATTGTACATTTCCTATGGTACATGTATTAAAGCTTAATAATCTAAATAAACTTAATCTAAAATATGCAAAACATATTGAAAATAAATAAAAGTTGAATTGGTTGTTGGATCATCGTGACCCATCCTAACTGTAATTAACTGTGATCTGTGTGTTGTTCAGCAGCGATGCAGGGCTGAAGGACGCGCTGTCGGACTGGGACTCAGACATGGATGGTGTGGAATGTCTTAAGGACACAGATGTTGTTCACAATGGCAGCCGAAGCGACCAGGAAGCTGCCCGACGTCTGGCCAGACGGCTCTACCACCTGGAGGGCTTCCGGCGCTCGGATGTCGCCAAACATCTGGGCAAGAAGTGAGTGCCTTCAGCCATAAATTTCATCATATTATTGAAAACACCCGTTTAAAGAGTCATGCAATAACTACATCATCACTATGACACATCTGTTATGTATTGGTTCCGGCTTTTCTGCACAGAGCTCATTCCGGGACTGAACCCGGCAATAGTACTAGGTTATCGAAAATGTAACGACTCGTTAAGTCGACTCTCGCTTTTGAGAGACCTTGGCCCGGTTTCACAAACAGGGCTTAGCTTAAGCCAGGACTAGGCATTAGTTAAATTAAGATATTTAAGCAACTTT
>JAUCNO010000977.1:180241-194369 GCA_032353835.1 Enteromius viviparus | reverse complement strand
GTGTAGTTACAGACATATTACAGCTCTAAATACTATGTAGCAATCTTTACTTACACTGTGGTTACATACTAGATACAAATCTAGTTACTATGTAAGTACACAGGTATTAGGGACACTTAATGTAAAGTGGGACCAATTTGGTCCCATTTATTTACTTGTTAGCTTTTTAATCAACTCGAAACCCTGAACCAAAGAATTAGACATAATAATCACCACTATTTAATCAATGCATTTTTAATGCAAATATAGTAAAAGGGATAGTACACCCAAAAATGAAAATCTCCCTCATGTCATTCCATACTTGTACAACCTTCTTTTTTCTGTGAAACATAAAACAAGATATTTCTAAGAATCTTTGTAACAAAACAGCTTCAGTTTCCATTGACCTCCATTGTATTTTTAGTTCACAAGTCAATGTGAAATTAAAACGTTTGGTTATCAACATTCTTCAACATATCTTATGTTCTACATAAGAAAGAAATGCATACAGGTTTGGAAAGACATTTCTAGTAGACCCAGTTGGAGGACAGAATTTACTGTCACAATCATTTCTGTTGTAGTATTGTCACATTTGACAGCATGCAAATTACACCAATTCTATAAATCAGTTAATTATGAACTAATGCACTATGTACTATCCCTTTAAGAGCAGCAGAATTAGCATGTTAAGGGCTTAATGGACAACGAAGGACCTAGCACTGCTCTGCAAAGCTTGTGTTTTCTAGCCATCTAGACACAACACAATGTGCAGACGCAACACAATTCTGACCGAACATCACCGCTAAACGTGCAAAACTGATTTATGGGGAACAAAGGGAGTTTGGTAGGGCCGATGGGGTACTGTAGGTCTTCTGTTGCCTTTGTGGACTTACTCAAGCCTTTGTCGTCACTCAGGTCCTGTAGAGCAGTCGGCAGAGAGCACGGAACAAGAGAAAACCACAAAAATAACAATGATTACTGGAACAATACATCACGTCTTACCGATGAACACTGCTCCTGCCTTGCAACCAACCCAGATATGTAGCCTTCGATGGTTTTTAGTGGACATGCTGTCCCTACATCAGCTCGCACTAAGGCACAGTAGGCATTAACCAAATTGCCCGTCACGTTTAGGGTTGTTGCAGAAGCAAGAGTTTTGTTCAGCGGTGTTGGCGCTGCCGCGTGTGGCGCTACCCTGCCCTGCACACGGTTAATGTACTTACGGTCCACATCGCTTGTTTCCTGTTCGCTGGGGTCCTTGTTCTTGTAGAAAGGGAATTTTCGCGAAAAGAGGTTCTTTTTACGCTTGTCATTGAGTGACTGCTGGGAAGGAGGAGAGGGAGGGATGGAGGGGGGAGAACAAAAAAAGGAAGAACAGATGGAATGGTGTTGGGTGTCTAGTTGAAGTATGAACAAATGCCCAACTTAACAGATGTCCATGTTACTGACTCTATAGCCACCGCCATCCAACAAAATGATGCTGGAATGACAAAAACCACTAAGGTGAGAACTTATAAATAGATGTGAAACCAGATCCTGGTATGGAGATGGCAACAGACACAGTGGAGGTTATGAGGGATTACCAAACATCAGATCAGTTTAAAGGGTAGTTACCACAAACAAGGTTAGCAAGGTGGGTTTATAGCACAAATGCCTGCCTATTAAATTAGTTAGTTTGTTAAAGTTAGCGATTGGCATTGATCAAAGGGTTTGGACAGGAACAATGTTACAATAGACTTAAAGATGGACAGATGAGTAATGTGCAGGAAGAGAGAGTGAAAAGCAGTTTGACATCAATGGCAAGCGTACGTATATTCATTTTTGTTCTTTGAAATATTCATGCACTCATGCTGCATTAGTGAATGCAGATGAAAACGCTAAGACAGTGAAGAGCGGATGATGAGTTGGTCCGGTGCTAAACACAATACTGCTGCAAAGACTAAAGAGTTATAAACACTAGGGCTGGGCAATATATATAGAATTCTTACAATATATTCTGATGATATAAAATTAGTTAACATTGTGAATATTGCATTGATTTTAAAGAAGCTTTTTTTTTTCTGTGATCGTTTTTAAAGACCATGTCATTAGACTACTTCTGCACTCCTTACTTGTCCCAGTATATACTGTATGTGAAACTTCATGAGTAAATTGGTAAGCTTTCTCTCCAAACTTTCATTTCAGTGAATCTGTTATAGCTATATATAATTGTTACTGTGAAACAATTTGAGAAATATACAACATTTTGGTTTGCTTTTTCAAAAGATTTTAACTAAATCTTAGAAGTTCTTACATGTTCTACAATTCTTACAAGCTATACACACACACATATAAAATGTTTCAATATATTCAAGATTTCAAATAGTGAGATGTATTATACTATTAATACTAATATATAATTGAGATGTATAATACTAATAATACCATTCATGTTTGAGGATGGTAAGATTTATTTATTTTTGTTGTTGCCATTTTTGTTACTTATGCTTACCAATGAAGCATTTATTTGATTCAAATAAATACAGTACAACAGAAATATTAAATATTCCCATTTAAATTTTCAAAAGACATTATTCCAATTTATTCAATTCATCCAGTTCATTCTAATACTGTTGTTTTGGTACTCAAGTTACATTGACTGGGCACTGTAAAAATCTTTACTGTTATGTTTTGAATTTAATAATGAACTGAATGTATCCTTGCTTAATAAAAGTATATTAATAATTTTTTTATTGCTATTTTGCCCAGCCCTAACAGTCACATGCAGTTAAGAATCCTCTCACAGGATTGTGAACAAACATACAGGATTAGTACACTACATACAGTAAAAAAGATATCACTTACAGTGGGTACACAAAGTATTCAGACCCCCTTAAATTTTTCACTCTGTTATATTGCAGCCATTTGTTAAAATCATTTAAGTTCATTTTGGTCAGTATTTAGTAGAAGCACCCTTTTGATCTAATACAGCCATGAGTCTTTTTGGGAAAGATGCAAGGTTTTACACCTGGATTTGGGGATCCTTTCCTCCTTGCAGATCCTCTCTAGTTCTGTCAGGTTAGATGAAAAACATTGATGGTTGGTGGTCTCTCCAGAGATGCTCAATTGGGTTTAAGTCAGGGCTCTGGCTGGGCCATTCAAGAACAGTTGTTGTGAAGCCACTCCTTCGGTTTTTTTAGCTGTGTGCTTAGGGTTATTGTCTTGTTGGAAGGTAAACCTTTGGCCCAATCTGAGATCCTGAGCACTCTGGAGAGTTTTGTCCAGGATATCCCTGTTCTTGGCCACCATCCTCTTTCCCTCGGTTGCAACCAGATGACAGGTGATGAGCCAGTACAACATGGCCAGTCGGACAGCTCTAGGGACGGTTCTGATCGTCCCAAACGTCTTCCATTTAAGGATTATGGAGGCCACAATGCTCTTAGGAAGCTTAAGTGCTCTTAGTAACCATGGCCAGATCTGTCCCTTGCCACAATTCTGTCTCTGAGCTTCAGGCAGTTCCTTTGACCTCATGATTCTCATTTGCTCCGACATGCATTGTGAGCTGTAAGGTCTTATATAGACAGGTGTGTGGCTTTCCTAATCAAGTCCAATCAGTATAATCAACACAGCTGGACTCAAATGAAGGTGTAGAACCATCTCAAGGATGATTAGAGGAAAATAACAGCACCTGAGTTAAATATATGAGTGTCACAGCAAAGGGTCTGAATACTTAGGTCCATATGATATTTCAGTTTTTCTTTTTTAATAAATCTGCAAAAATGTCACAATTCTTTGTTTTTCTGTCAATATGGGGTGCTGTGTGTACATTATTGAAAAAAAAAAAAACTTAAATGATTTTAGCAAATGGCTGCTATATAACAAAGAGTGAAAAATTTAGGGTGGTCTGAATACTTTCTGTACCCACTGTACATACTTCACTACTTGGTTAGAGTTTGCACTTGCCAGCTGTTAGTCATCCTATGTGAGAAAATTTTGGCTTTGGAAAAGTCACACAAGACAAAGGTGCAACAAAATGTTTCTAATGCTGAACATCTTGTTAGCACTTTTCATCTCAAATTAGCATAAAATAACAATGTTTCAAAATAGGCTACAAGGCGGGTTCATAATGGTTTTTGAATTGTCAAATTAAGGTTATGTCGGTATGACTGCATGAAGTAAACAAAATTAAATTTTTACATAAAAGGCCCATTTATTATGTATTAGTCTATAAACAGCTGCTTTTTAAAGGCATTAAAAGCCGGTTTGTGTCAAGCAAGACATGGTAAATATTTGAGCAGCAAACACTTACCCCTTTGTCCCGAGACTTGGAGTTGAATTTGACCGTCTTTAACCTGGCTCTTTCTTTTCTCTCCACCCTAGAGAGTAAGACGACAAACACATTAGGACAAGTATTTATTATGTACATGTATATAAAATTTTAAAAAAGTATGTTGAGAAACATATGAAGCTCTAAAACTTTATCCTTGCAAAAAGCAAAAGATCTTGTAATAAGACAATAGTACGTAAATAAAAGTGTGACGTATAATATTTGACCCCATATTATCCTTAAAATACATGTTTTTTTTTTTTTTTTTTGAATGGTACTATTTACCAAATGCTGATCTGACAGGCTACTTAGGGAGACTTTACATGAGATGTTTTGTAAAAAAAACTGCTTTAATTGATCTAGCTGACATTTAACCTTCAAAATCCAAATATGTTGAAGCATCACGACATATCACACAGATCAGAAACTTTAACCAAGAGAATCCCCAACTTGTTTTTAAAAATACAGAGCATTGCTGGCTGTCCCTTGTGCGTCAAGATCAAGCGTCATCAGTGAGGAGACGAGAGACTTAAATTTTTAGAACGAGGTGAGAAGTCAATTAACAAGTTTCAATCAGCATACAGTTGAGAGGAGAGAATGAGAGAGAAACTCTCACAGCATCACACATCAGTGCTGCAATACAAGGCTCTAATTAGACATGGGTGAATGTAAACCCATGACTTTGGCAAAAATAAAGTAGACTTGATCCCATGATCTTTGTATTCTAAATGCAATTAAATTATTTTGTAACACGTTTGTATGTAACTCACAGTTTAATAACCAAGTATTTAATAATACTTTATTGGGGGCACAATCATTTGTTGTGGTCAGTGTTGTTTTCGTCAACGATGACGAAATTATTTCGTTGACGCCACTTTTTTTTCATGACAATAACGAGACAGTGACGGGATAAACACTGCTCTTTGATGACTAAAACATGATGAGACTTGTGTGAGTTTTCGTTGACGAGACGATAATGGACGAAAATGTTAGTTAGAAAGACTAAACTTCTTTTTTCTGACTAAAAATAGACTAAAACCTTTTTGAGTTTTTGTCGACTAAAACTGGACTAAAACTATCACATATAGAAGTGACTAAAATTTGACTAAAACTAATAAGCATTTTAGTCCAAAAGACTAAGACTAAATCTAAGATGGTTGTCAAAAACAACACTGGTTACTGTAAAGTTACAATTAACAACAGAGCACAAACTTAAATTTAATTACTGTTATTACTGTAATTTTAAATGTAATAAACAACACTCATATACAAACATGCAAAATGCACAAATATGCAAAGTGCACAAGTGTAATTTCTCTAGGAAACTATGAAATAAAATGATTGTAAACATTTTGATTACAAGTTGTTTTATTGACATCTTTTTAGCAGTTGAAATGCTGATTGAGTGATTACACAAGGCATGAGATGTTCATTCATGTTTATTTCGCATTAAAAGGAAAAAAGTTAGTGCTGTTAGAACTGAGGCATCTGTATAGCCATCTTTCATGCCACATCAAAACAACATTTATTGTTTGAATTTCCCTAAAATGTATAAAAAGTATAAAATATATATTTATATAAAGTATATAAAACTGAAATTGTTGACCTGAATCTAAAAGCATGTAGCTTTTCGAATACCAAGTTCTTGGAGATTTGGAATCGTTTCTCGATACCCAAACCCAGTGAGTCAATTATGTCAAACTGATTTGTTCTAAGATGTTTTGTTTATTATCTGTGATAAAATGTTAAGGGTTGAATGTGTGAAATCTGCCTGAATGTGCCTAAATATAAATAGCTTAATTCAAGCAGAGGAGGAAAACTACAGTAAACTGAAGAAGAAAGTTCTGCACCCCCCACCATTTCCTCAGTGAAATGTGAGGTGCATTCCGGGTTCTCTAAGAATAGCTCCTCTCATTGGTCTCCATGGAGTTTGATCATGTGTCTTGGAACTTAGAGGATGCTGATTTTTGAGTTTGACATGCTCAGTAGAACGCATGTGCCATAGAGACGTAGAGATTTCATGCCCACGCCGCAGCACTTCTCTAGACGCTTTCATTTCAAACATTGTTTAGTTTCATGTCATGTGGGTGAATACAGCTGAAAGTTACGCAGCCGTGGATCTTTTCAGAAATGTATGCCAGACGCCCACACACAATACATGGCTGCATTTGTGGAGGGAAGTGTTATGCATATCACACAGGTTATATAGAGACAGAGCAGGTGCAGATGGGTAAATCTCAATCAAAAACCTGTCTTGGCTTAACAAAATTTGAAAGATAATTAATGCATGTTAGTTTCAAGTCAACTACTGTATTCCTGAAAGCTGACAAAAAAATAAAATATAGCAAATAAATGTCATTTTGAAGAAAAATAGTCCAGGTTTTTGTTCACTTGCATGCTTTTAGCTCGTGCCACAATTGAAGCCTGTTGTCTTTAGTATGTCCCACTCAAACCTTCTCTTCTTTTCTTTAAAGGATATACACTACTGTTCTAACCTTTGGGGTCAGTACAATATTTTGATTTAAAAAACAGTACTATGATGTGGCGCAACAAATCTCAGACAGGAAACTGCTGCCGCTTTCTGTTTATGATGTGCTGACACAAATGGTTTTCAATGGTCGCTTTATCGCGTCAAGTGTAGACAGACTTAAGGCCCGGTGTACTTCACTTTCCGTGTTTTGTTCCATCTCGCGCACAGCCAATTGTGCATTAGTACAGATGGACGAGCTCGATACATGCACAATGCCACCTACTTGACTTGCACTCTTTTAGCATTCTTCTTGCGCATACGCTGTTGTATGCGGGCAGTCCGTGGAGTCTCAAAAATTGCCTGTACAGGATGTCCGCGAGCCCTCCTGATGATGAAAATGACTTAATGCAGACGGCCGAAGTATACTTTGGCCTTTATTCTGGTGCTCCTTTGCTGTAGGCAAGTTTGTTAAGGTATTCAGCCCGACTTTTTTAAAAAATCGTTTACCCTTCTTTTAAAGGAATATTTGTGTTATTTGTTTTTATGTATTTATAGTATTTTACTTAACTTTAACTTTACTAAAATTTAACTTTTTTTTTTTTTATTGTTAATTACTTGCCTGTCAGTTTCTGGCTAAATATTTTACAGTGTTCACATGTTTTTTATTAATGCATGTAATTCATTAAAATGGTTGATTGGTGAAATGGTTGAAAAAAAGTTGATTTCAAAGTGCACCTAAATTTTTATTTGGAATGTTTTTGTTGAATAAAATACAATTTTTTTACAACATATTTTATCATTGAGGATTTATTTCTTGTCTCGTGGGATAAGTGTCTCGTCCCACCCCTACCGACTATGCATTGAATGGATTACATGTGATAGTAAAGACTATGATGATTATATTGTTACAGAAGGTTTCTGTTTCGGTAAATTATGTTCTTTTGATTTTCACATGAAAGAATCCTGCAAAAAAGCGTTCCACAAAAATAATGAAGCAGCAACTGTTTTCAATACTGATAATTATCAAAAATGTTTATTGAGCAGCAAATCAGCATATTAGAATTATTTCTGAAAGTTAATGTGACACGAAAGATTAGAGTAAAGTTGAAAATTCAGCTTTGATCACAGATTTGTTGTTCTTGCAAAATACCGTTATATTCTGTCAGTCTTTGCTGACTTTGTGATCTGTGCTGCGGACCCATGTCAAATCATACAGAAAGAGAAAAATGGCTTGATGTGCTGTTAAAGTGATGGATGACACAAGGCTGTAGCATTGCTTCACCGCTGAAGCTGCAGCTTGAGATCGTGCGGAATCGTGTATTTCGAAGCAGCCTGTGTCTCTCTTTGATATCTTGTGCCAGTCTGAACATTTGTCAGTGCCATCCACCTACAAACTCGGCTGGTGCTGGCAGGAACAGTAAAGTCAGTGGAACAAACACCGTCTGCGCTTTATTTTAGAATGCAAGCGGCCGCTCCTTCAGTCTTTTTCTATGACATTATAAAAGCAGCAATCTGATGCTGTGAAGGAGAAACCAAGGTTCAGACAGAGTAATTGTAGAGGATGTAAAATAGCAGCAGTCGTTGCATGGGGCAACTGTAGGCGCTTGTGAAATGCTTAAAGTTCCACTAGAAATTTTGAATTAAATTCCAGTTCTTACAGCAGGTCACAGTGTTGTTCGTATTGTGAGATGTAGCAAAGACTGTGACATTTCTCTGCTTGCTGTGTATGATCTGTTATATCAGTGCTATGAAAATGAAACATTGTGTTTCATATTTTGATTATTTGCTTTCTCACAAAACAAACACAGAATGTTCCAGCCAATCTACTTGATCAATTACAAAATATGCATGTCAAAATGATTAATTAGATGAGATCAAAACGATAGAAGGTTGTGTTGCAAAAACATGTACACCCTCCACAAAGTGACTAAATGAAAACTAAATAAAACCAGGCATGTTGCACCGAAACATAAAAATCAAAAGTATTAAATAGCCCACTAAATGATTCTCAGACTTGTCAGGAGACATATTTCTTAGCACAAGGTTGGACATTTGGGATGCAGTTTGCAGAGTGCATGAGGACATACTAAGTACTAGAATATTATACATTTGTTAAATCTAGGGTGTACCTATTTTTGCAAATCTTCTTTTAAACAAAATTGGCTAATTTACTTATTTTACAGATGTTAAGGACATATTTTTCATATATACTGTATATATTTGATATATATATTTTATTAAGGAAATGTTCAATGTTTTAATTTTCAATTTTGCCGTCTTTCCATGAATTTTATTTGTAATCATTAAGAATTATGCTGTGCACAAATGCTCAGTCATTAGTTAGTGATTACATACTGCAGTTTAATAATCTCATGCTATTACATTAGATCAGTTCTGGATTGTAATACATATTTTTAATCCTGTACATTTAGTAAAAGGTGTCACCTCCTCCAGCAATACTTAATCAAGTGCATCGGTCCGTAAATTATTACATGAGCTTGACATTATGCAATGCCAGACATAACTTATCAGACTTGCTATGCATTTATTTAACCAAAAAGTAATGTTAAAATATAAAAATATAAAAATTTAAATAGATAACAGAAACTTATGAATTTTAAATGTATTTATTATTTTAACCAACCATAATTTAAATCAATTTTTTGCTTCTTAATATGTTACTTCTTCACTGATACATACAATATAAATAGATCTAACTGGGTCTAGTTATTGGAGAGTCGATTGTATAGTCATTTTATATTGTCGTATCAACCAGCAATAAAACTTATATATGAACAATATGAATTAACTACATATATTTGCCATATGGTTAGGGTTAGGACTATGGTTGGTCTTGGGGTTACATGCATAATTTATTGTTAGTACATATAATGTATAATAATACAATATTAAGTACATATAATGTGTTAAAAGGACACTTTAAAATAAACTGTTCTCCAATGCATATTTTAAAAATGCACAATAATAAACAGAAAGTTCAATATAACAGCATTTATTAAAGAATAAATATATCTAACATAAGTTTTTATTGAGTTTTTTTAATTAATTTAACTGTGCAATACTTTGGAATATTATTAATTTCTTTAAAACATGTAATGTTAGTGTTATTTACTTTTTTTATATATAATTCCTAGGTACAATTACACAAAAAATATTTTATAGTGATAAATGTGCTGTGATATAAGGTTTTGTCCACACTCCTTGTGTTCCTTATGTTTGATGGCAGTTTGTAAATTTGATGAGAAAGCAGGACTGACTGATTTACAGCCATTGTAGGAGTGCATACTGGGATGTCAGCATGAATTCATTAAAGATCCCCTCCTCTGCTGCTGTCAGTGGTGTCAGGTTGTGTCGGACTCGCAGGGTTAAATCAGGGTGATACAGTGCCATCCTGTCCCATTAACAGCCCAATAAATGTTTCTTATGCGCCGTAGAATATCGGGAAGAAGATGACGTGCCAGGAATTTATCAATAACCTGGACGGACTCAATGGAGGACAAGATTTCCCCAGGGAGCTGCTGAAGGTAAGTCTAAAACAAATCTCTCAACGTTCCTCTTTAAGATAATTTATGAAGAGATGCGTGACATTAAAAACTAGCATGATGGATACAAAAATATTCAGAGTAGAATTTAGCTACTCCAGGTCCTTTGAGCCTGGTGATATTCTATAACACACAATGCTGTCTACTTTCCCTTGTTTTCTTAAGATCATCTGATCTTTACTAATTAGTCCCCATCAACCTGATGTTTGTGCACTTGATACAAGCCCAGGACAAAAGCGCTTGAGTTGGCTTCATTAGTAATAGATGCTGTTATTGGAGACAGACATGGACATTTAAAGGCAAAATTCTCTTTAAACTGCTGCTTCACCATGACCATAGTTAAAAGAGAAGAATAAAATAAAAAAATAAAAACATCTTGTGGCAATAGTAAGAAGGCAGAATGAAATGATGCGTGACATCAACTTGTGTGGCTAGAAGCATCTATGTTAATAAAAAGACAGGACAAAAGCATGAGAGAAATTATTTGTTTCACAGCAAAGATTTGTTATGTAGGCCCTACTTTTTATGTGATGTTAATTGCTTATGAAGATATTGAGTTTTGGAGTTGTTTGTGTCATGAGTGATGCTCGTAAAGATTTAAATGTATGCTTTTGCTGATGCTTATCTGAAGTGTACAGTGCTTTCAAGATTCTCTGTGTTTTTCAGTTGGGTATCAAGCCAATGACCTTTCTGTTGCTGGCGCTGTGCTATTGTTTGAGTGACAGGAATAACAAAAGATGCACCAGATCAACAAAAATGAATGCACAACAGTTTATAACCATATTAAATATTTACATGGTTCTTGGTGCAAAAATTAAAGCTTTTACTTAAATTTTAACCCATATATACAGTATAACTTTATTTCAAGTGGGCTTATAAATTGTCTTATAATTTATTATAAAATGCATAGTTTATTTGAAACACATCATTTGCCAGTTGCCATTGGAAAAACATGACAAGTAAAACTTGCGATTTTCGTCTAGTTTGTAAGTTATTGATTACAGAATGATGATGAAAACTGTAGTTAGTAACTTATTTTAGTGACTTATTTTAGGTAATGCAATCTGACAACCTTTTATAGATGTCTTTAATATTTCCCATAGTGGGGTTAGTGAACTGCAGTGGATTTGTGAGCTATTATTTAATTAAATCATAAAAATGTAAGATAAAAAAAATACTTGGACACTAAAATGGAAATATTTGACCATTAATTACATCAGAGCAAGTGTGTTGTTAAATTAATGTGTTGTTATTAAGTTAAATTTCCAGAGATTACTTTATATTTCGGTAAATATTTTTAGAGGATTCGCTGACAAAAACTTTTGGGAGTGCATTATATATATATATATTAAAAAAATGTTTTTTTAAATGAAAGCAGCAGTGACATTACATGCCCAAAGTCTTCTAGGTATTAAATATTTTTGTCCAGACTGCCAGAACCAACAAATACTGAAGGTTGCTAGATATAATGAAGACATGAAGTTTCCCAGCTGTGTATCACTGTAATACTATATTTTGTGGAAAAAGTAACTGTGATCTGATTATGAGCAATTTAAAATGTCATATACTTTAATTATGAGTGCTTAATATTTGGAATCTGGTTACGTAATCCATAGCAATACATACCTAGCCCTGATAGCCTAGCCCTGATCATCAAATCGGTGGCCCACCTGCTAGACAATCCTTGTCCCATGTTTCCTCTGATATGTCCGGTTCTGGCACCATCACTGCAGCCAAGCTCAATCAGCGACAGGCCAAAATAGCCCCATGTGGACTTGGGCTCAAATAAGTGTGATCTGCCAAAATCAGCAGACTTAAATAATTAAATACCCCCCTGCCACCACTGACACCTCTTCCGGATAGTGCACCTTTTATGTCACGCTTTAATAAAACGAATACGCTTCACACACTGACAGGATGTGTATTGCATGCTTAATAAGTTGGCAGTTACTTCAGTAAGCACTTTATAAGGTGTTATATAAAGCTGCACCAAAAGCGAGTGCCCTTGCCGGGCGTCTGTCGTGACTGTCCTCTGCCAACTCCATAGCTACTTTATGAGCTTTTTATGGCCTGCTTGCAGGTATCACCATACTGAATGACTCACAGGCTATCTGCCTTAATGAGAAAAGAGTGCTTCATTTTGGTGTCTTTTTGCTGTTAGGTCACAAGAATTCTTGCAGTGGACGCAGTTAATCTAGTCTAGGTTTAGTTAGTTCAGTGCTGTGGAACTGGCCTGGTCATTTTGTCATCTCAAGTTTTGAGTCGCCAAGGTCAGAATCATTTAAAGTTGTTTGACAGCTTATTTCAATGGCACATTTTGAGTAAATTGTAGCACAAGGTCAAGTTTTCAGTTATGTGAGTCACCGTCTTGTTTTCTGCAGTAAAATCAGCCTGCCACAACTCAAAGTATATTGATGGATCGTTTTGTCCTTTCATATTTCTTGGTTGGCATCTGAAGGAACTCTGGCAAACGGGTTACTGATCCGCATGGCGCCAACAACACCTTTGTAGCAGAACGTATTGTTTTGTGGTATTATTAGATCATAAATTTGGGGGAGAAGTGCTTCTAATTTCTGTTAACTACATGTTATCTGGAGCCCAGAGCAGATTTAAACATTTTGGGGTTGTCAAGTTATGCAATCAATTATATATCAGTAAATATATTTATTTATAAAAAAAAAACAGAAGGGATGTTTAATAAAAGTAAGGTTATTTGCTGTTTAATAGATGGTCAAAGAGAGAGACTCAAAATGAGGGCTTAATATAATAATTTTACCCAGTATATTTATTTATTTTAATTTTTTGTGCACAAAAACATTATTAACATTATAATTATACCTCTAGCATAAAACATAACATAAAATAATAATTTGAGAAATCCATATTATGACCTCTGTAATGTTTCTTCCTACAAAAAAAAAATAGAATGTGAAAGAAATAAGAATATGAAAAAATAAGTTATGCAAGGTTTTTCTGCACTGTGAAGTAAAAAGTAGTTCTAAACCTGAATAAATTTGAAAGATATTTTGAAAAAGGTTTGTAACCATGCTGTTTTGTGTCACCATTGACCTCCATAGTGGAAGAAATTCATACAGATTTGGAACTACTTGAGGATATGTAAATAATGACAGAAGTTTTATTTTTGGGTGAACTATTTCTTTAAGGGCAGTTTTATCACCCTAAGAAAACTGTGGCTTGTTAAGAGCGTCTTTTCAGAACAACTGTGGAGACGGACTCAAATAAACTTGAAAGCATCGGTGTCAGTATCTGTGAAAGACTGCATGTCTCTGTTTGATTGGCGAACAACACGCACATGGAACAGTTTTTCACACATCTCTTGCAGTATTAAACTGGCTCTTTTGAAACATAAAAAAAAAATTCTCAGTCTGCTCTAGTTACACAAAGTCATTTGGTGGCTGTATTATTGAAATGTTCACAAGTTTAATGTTGCTGTGTTTATGATTGTAGCCTTGTTTGCAGTTGTGACGTACATGGCTGATCATCTTGACTGATATCTAGAAGTAACCATATATTTGTGCAACTGTTTGGTTGCAAAGATTATTGTGAAAAATGCATTTTATTAATAGTTTTCTTCCATAGCTAACCAAGGTTATTATAGTTAACGAAAACAAACGAAAAAACTAAAACTAGAATTAAACTGAATTAAAAATAAAAACGAGTGTAAAAAAAAAAAAACGAAAACTAACTGAAACTGTTTTGTGTGTATACAAACTAGGGATGCTCATTTCGGTTATTTCTCATAACCGACAACCGATGCTCGTTAACCGATTATTAACCGGTTAACTGACA
>JAUCNO010000977.1:160417-179463 GCA_032353835.1 Enteromius viviparus | reverse complement strand
ACCTTTTAAACCGTTTAACTGATTGTGTTAACCGGTTAAACTTCAAATCGGTCGGTTAACGGTTAAACGGTTAAAATTAGCATCCCTAATACAACTTAAACAAACTAATATTATAGCAAAAACGTCCTTTGTATTTGTCTTTGTAATAAGCTTTTTGGGTTGAATTAAAATGTATTTACTTCACGCTGCCAGTTTTAAGCCAAGTGTTTGACCCGAAAGGCACCACGTAATCTGTGCATTTCAGTCACTATTTAATATTCTTTCCGTTTTTCTGACAACAGAAATCACTAAATATATCAGTGAAAACGGTTATATTATAGTTTTTATTATACATATTATTATTTTATATTATACATATATTCTGGTGATTTTGATTCATGCACCTGACATGTATCTTAATTTACAAAAAAAAATAAAAATAAATTAAAACTAACATTGTGATAAAAACTAAACTAAAACTAAGCAATTTCAAAATATAAAAACTAGCAAATCTGCCTCTAAAAACTAATTAAAACTAAGTAGCTAACATAGTTACTCAAAGCTGAACCTTGTTTGTTGATGGAATGCATAGTGGTACATTATTGCCTATAAAGTTTAAGCCTTTGTTCCTGAACTCTAATGCCTTATTTGAAATTAAATACGTCCTTCTATATATGATGTTAAAAACAGTCTGACAAAAGTGCGGTATGCCCAATTTCACTGTAGACAAAAGTACCAGCAAATGCAAATGAACTGCTGCTCCTCCCAATATGGTTTTATGAGTGCACGCAAAGCAGCTGTCACATGGGTCATGATATTCAATTATTCAGTTAGTTGATTTATTCACTTAATATTGAGTAGCTTGTGTGTTTATTGTCTGAAATATTCTCCATGTGATGATGCGGTAGCACATGTAACCAGAGGGTAGCGATGCCAGAATGATGTCACATGAGTTTTGTGCAAACCAAAAAAAACCCTGACTGGGTTAGAGGTGTGTTTAATCTGTACTGGCAAAGAAAACTGTAGAGCCACTAAAGGGACAAATGGTTAGCCGCATACTAGCAGTAGTATTATAGTACATTACTGTTACATTACAGTACATGTTATTTCACTTACCAGCAACAGAGTAAGGAGAGATGACTGATATAATGATGGCAAATTATTTGCTGATCCTGAGCATCACTGACAAACATCTACTGTTGTAAAATATGTGGTAATATTATTTCTGCTTGAAATGCTCATACCTATCATAGCGTGGATGGATGCATGGATCCGATAAATAAGGATCGGTATCGGCTCCGATATGGTCATTTTCTGCGGATCGGGTATTTTAGATCAGACCGATCCAAATTAAATTTTGTGGATATGTTATTCTGTGTTAATGTTAAGCCCTTTGTGCTGCTTTGTATTGGAGCCTTTCATTTTATAAAACTTTTCCTCAATGAAAGATTAGTAATGGTCTTTCTTGTTCCTTCCTATCATATGTTGCTGCCTTCAGTACTGTACTATAGATTTAGAAGAAATGTCTTTTAATTATATAGTATATATGGTAGTGTAAATGCTTGTTTTTTCATGAATGCATTAACAACATAAAGGGCAATGTGTACAATTTAGTTCTATGTGTACAGATTTTGTCCTACACTTTTATTTTTAAATGAAAATATTTGACTAGGTTTTATAAAATTATTGTGCAACTATGATTTTTCTAGAGTTTCTTTTGCTTCTTTTGCTTATCCACTAACCTATTTTATATGAATATTTTTGTCAATGCATCCCATTGTTGTGTACACACACTGTTAATGTTGCGGTGAATTTTGCATAAAAGGTGGCCTTTAAATATTACTGGCTCTTCACACTGATAGCAGTCTCTGGCGGACATGAGATCCACCTGATTATAGCTGTCATCCTCAAGAAGGCATAGTATACAAGCCTAGCTGTAAACTTCTCCAAGTAAGGATGGACTAGGCATGACTCAAGTCATCTAGAGTCTAGATGTATATTTTATGATGTCTAAAAAGATCACTGTTGACCAGTTGACAGGGATTTACAGGGGTAGCGGTTGAATGCTCAGGTCTTGCTCTTGTTCTGGTATACAGAAATCCTTTGAGATCTTTGGATTTGTTGGAGGTCTGGCCTTTAAAACAGAGACATGAGTGACTGAATGCCTCAGTGTAATCAGACACCAATCACTGCTGCCACACTTATGATGCTTCTATTCTTATCAGACCTATTTTTGCTGGACTCAACACACATAATGCTGAAGGTGTTTGCCAGGCTCTTGGGCAAGACATGGTGACCTGTGATGAATTTAGCAGAAACATAAACCTTCATTTTCAAAACTAGATCTATTGTATTGTCATTTAAAACCTGGCAAATGCATGTTTTGTTTTTGTGCTTGTGCATCTGTCACCTGTATTGCTCAGCTGTCTTTATTGCTCTACTTAATTGCCAGTGAGACTTTGATACATATTCCTTTGGAGAGAACTGATCTAAATGATTCTGATTGTTCTCCTGCTGGTCCAGAACTAAAAATAATAAAGGAAATGAAAATTTCAAGCGTTTTATTTAATAGAGATGGTTTGTATTTATGGCAGGATGGTTATGGAATGATTGTGTGATATCAGGTTTATAAACGCAGGCGATGTGACACAGCTCATCTGTCCGAAAATAAAGTGTTAAATTAAAGGTCAGAAGATTAATAACTGTATATTAGATGGAAAATCACAGTGGCTATCTTTAGATAACTGCTGCTTTACACAAGTAGAGGACAGCTTATTCTTCAGTGTTACAGATCCCAGTGTAGTGATGCTTTATTTCTTTTACAGGTTTTCCCTGGGTCCTTGACTATTAAATTTATTTGTATTAGAATTAAAGCCATTAAAGTCCAAAATGCCTTTAATGGTAGAATAAAAGTCTTAATTGTAATTTCAAGAGATCTTAAATTCGGGGACAAAAAGACAAGAATCATGACTTGACATGATTAAACTTCAAAAGGTTATTATTTAATTGAAAAATATGAACTGTGTAAATTTCATTGCACTTTACTAAAGGCACACCGATCTGATAAAGCACACAAAAGAGTGAGGATTGGTTCAAGGCACATTGAGGTATAGAAATTGGACACTGATTAAAAACACTGGAATGGTATAGGATTGATTTCGGTATCGGATCAGAAAAAGTGGTATTAAGCCACCCTTACAATTTACGTTTTCAGCAAGCCTGTCTGCTGTTTATGTTCAGACCAATGTGAAAATCTACCTGTGTTTTTAAGCAGCAAATACAAAGTTGTGCATATGAACTAGTGGACAAATAAGTGAAGCTAATGTGCCTTCTAAAAAACTAAACAATGATTCATGTAACAAGAATTAAAACTCTTGACTTACACCTTTTAAAAAAGGTTTGAATACTGAAATGTGAAGTTTGTCATTTTGATAAAACGTTTTTTTGTGAAAACCTTTGAACTGTTCATCTTTTTATGGTTTGATTTTGCCCTACCACTCATACGGTATTATTTTTTATGCGTGTTATATGTGTGTTTGTGGTAGGATTCTATCTCTATATAGAACTAGAAAAAATACTTTTACAATTTTAGAATACTATTATTTTTACTGTATTTATGCTCAAATAGATACAACCTTGATGAGCAGAACAGACTGAATGGTAGTTAATATACTAGCTATGCCATTTTTTCAGTTTATGCATTCCTTGGGAATCAATCCCATGACTTTGCTGTTGCTAGATCTATGGTTTACTCTTTGAGCTGCAGTTGATTGTTAAAAAAAAAACAGTAGCTGTGAGACCAACAAAACTGCATAGGTTTATTGTGTTTTTAATGTGTATACAGTGCTGTGTGGCATTTACCCACTATACTGATGGTGGACCGAATGGAGGTTTATTCTGAGCAGCAGTGAATTGACCTGTCTGTGTGTTATCTGCGGCGTATGCCGCACCGCACTGAGACTGGCTCCACTGCTGCCAGCGTTTCATCCTACACAATATTTCCACACCATTTCAAGGCTGTGCATAGAAACTGCATGCTTTATTTTTTTTATAGATTATACAGACACTGTATGTTGCTCCTGTATGTTTTTATGAAGCATTGTGTTATGCATTCATATGTAATATATTTGAGCTGAATGCAGCACGCATGTTTGGCAACAGTGGGATGTCTAATAAATCTAATTCTGATGCTGGCCAAAATATTATTCAGTGTGAATCTTTCTCAGTGCTTGTGTAACGTTGCGGTTTGGTCTGGTCTTGTTTCTCCCCCCGTTTCTGTGTGTCTTTTGGTTTAACCCTCATTTGTTGATTCGTGTCACCTGTTTTTTACACCTGTCTTTACTTTTGTTCCTGAGTTTTTGCCCTAATATACCTGTGTTTTTGAGTTCATCTTTATGTCGTGTTAAAGTCTTGTGGAAGCGTGTCGTGTGAGTTTTCGTGGCTGACTCGTCAGCATTTTGTGTTCCTGCTCCTGGTGTTTTATTAAACGTTAGCATAAGAAAAGCCTTTCTGTCTCCTCCTGCTCTCTGCCGTGCCGAGGGGCACCATGCTTCACACAATCACGGTCTCAGCGTGACAGCTTGAGTTTCAAGAATCAAAGATCCTGAAGTGCATGCATGCTGCTCATTAACCTGTAGGTCGCACTGAGCTGTACTTTTTTAATGGTATAAAATAAGGTGAGTTTAATGGTCGGCAGGCAAATAAACAGAACCTACAAAGATTTCATTCAGTTAGAGTACATCAGCTGTAAAGTGCTTTAATTCAATATATCAGACGCTTTTAACTGTGTGATGAAAAGTGTCTGCAGGCAGCAGTTGTGCACATTCACCATGTCGTAACAAGGCACATTATGACATCTCAATGAAGCCCAAATCCTGCATGGAGCAACAAAGCCATAATCAATCAGAAAATTTTTTTAATGAAATTTTACTGTTGTTTTTTTTTTATTTTTTTAATAATAAAGTGTATTTTTGTGTTCTGTCAATATATAATCAATTAATATCATATTAATGCCTTAATGCAAATAGACTTATTTAGACGGCCTCTAGACATTTATTTTTATGTAAATGTGAATGCTGGTATGTCTAATACATTATTAGATCTGTTAAAGAAAGTGCATGGTATATGAAATTCTAACAATTATTATAGAAAGGCAAATGCTATAGTACCTTCTTATATATACAGTAGTCAACATTTGAAGTGGATCATAAAAGTTTGTCAAAGTTAAGCATAAGACAAAAATAGGTATAGTTTTTAATTTAAGGACACCTTTGATGAAAGATTTTGATTTTCACACTTTTCACACAATTGACTCATTCTACTCAGGCTTTTATTTGCAGTGTCCAATCGCATCAGCTTCACTGTCTTCAGTCACATTCATAGCAGATGCTGTGTAACATATATATTTCACTCCTACATGCATGTTGGAAAATCATAATATTGTGCCTGTAGTCCTAAATTTTAAGAAAGTCTCTTTGGCTTAGTTCACTCTGCACGCTAAAGTGGCACAAATCAGTCTTTTTTGCCCAAATGTGACCCATATCTAATTTTCTTATGACAGTCTGAACAGCACAAAAACAATTTTTTTTTCAGACCAGGCCCAGGCTGCTTTCATATGTGGTCCTAAATCAGATACCTGATATCTGATGTTTTGCAAAGCAACTTTAGTCTAAACGGAAATGTTGTATTTCATGCGATTTGGGGAGGAAGATTTAAATTTTCTTATCAGTTCGTTATTTAGGCTCCAGTTGCACATTAATTAAAAAATTTATAAACACACTCTAATGGATAGAGAATCAGACCCGTATCCCAAAGGTCGCAGGTTTGAGTCCCAGGTCTGGCAGGGATTGTAGGTGGTGGGAGTGAACAGTTAGCGCATTCTCCACCTTCAATACCATGACTGAGGTGAGACCCTTGAACAAGGCACCGTTCCCCCAACTGCTCATGGGTGCTGCAGCCTGGGTATGTGTGTTTACGGTTGGCTGGGCTAAACTTGAATGAACACAGTGTGCTGTGTCTAATGTCATGTCTTCTGCGCGTTCAAGTCACTAATGATTCTAGTTGCATTTAAATGACAATGTAAACAACAGCACAATGTTTTCCAGATTTCAGCAAAAAATCTGACCTGCAGTGTGAACTAAGCCTTTGTTTTCATTTAGAATGTGAAATGGCGTTTATCTGTACAAGTTGAGATTAGAAGCATAAAAATTATACCATAGTTTATTAACAATTTTTCAAATACTTCACAATTCATGCACTTAATGGGAAATATCTGGGAAGGGAGTTACACAGATATGGCCACTGTGTGAACTGACTGTCCTTAAATGGACCATGTTGATGGTCATTATGGCCATATCACTTCTCATTAGAAAGTTCATAAAACTCAACTTTGTTGCATTGCCAGAGGTCATTGTTGCTCATGTCACCTCTGACTCTTGTTAAGCTCAATGACGTCCAGGCGCTTTGTCACAATAGATCAGTCCCAGCCTGAACATGCATGTAATGAGATGATATGAATGCTGTCAGCACTACCACAGTCTAAAATTTACACTTGCCAAGCACTAAATGTGACAAACAGTTGGCTTTAGTGAGCAAGTGAAATAATACAGCGACTGGGCAACTTACTACTTTCTGTGAAAGTGCAACAATGCATTCATTTGAAATCATGACCTTATTAAGTCTTTCTATACATATAGTTATAACCTTCCAAAAAAATTAGGCATTAGTTAAAGATTAATATCTGGCAGATCAGATCAGTCAAAGAAATTAGACATTGTACTTATAAAAACATTGTGCAGTAAAAAAATAAAATATATAAATCTAAAAAATATTAAATTAGGTGCGACTGATATTGATTTTACACGGACACCTGTGTAAATAATGGCTTCACAGTACTGATTCACAGTACTTTAGCATACTCAAACACAATTGTAAAAGTTTTGCTATGTTGTTTCCAGTTTGCTTCTAATTAATTTTGTCTTTAATGTAACCATTAGAAGTCGCTCTGCAAGGTGTGAAGCATTATTGTTATTTTTATTATTCATGTTATTATTTAGCCAAAAAGACACACTAAAGCAAATCCGTAAGATTAGCTTCTTCCATTTTGTAAAGGTGACATCAGTGTTGTTGGCTGTAAAGCAGTAGATGCTGGTTGCTTGAGGAGCCACTCGCTCTCCAGCTCACTGTAGAGAACAGATGGGCCTGATGATGCATCAGCCCATTGGCTCACTCGTCACATTAAGGCATATTGTCTGGCAAGTGACCATGCCGTCTTAAGCAACCTGACGACAAACCTGCTGAGAATAATATTAATAAAACCTTCATCAGATGTGTTTGAAAATGCTCTTGTCTTTTGTACTAGATAACAAAAGATAACTGAAATCTTTTATGTGCAGTTATTTCAGCTGTTGTCAATATTGTCTCACTCACATAAAGGGGGTTGCACGTTCTGTGTGGCACTTTTAAAACGAATCGTTCCGTTTCATTCTTCTTTTGCAGCATAAACATTATATCAAACATTTCTCAAACTTTTCATATTTTTTAATCAAGGAAAATTAAATTTAAATTAATTATTGTCATCAGTTTATTGCATAGCCTTACTTGTGACTCATTTTAAAAACGAGGCAGTAAAAACTACATTTGACATTTTTCTTTGACATGGCAGTGAGGTTGGTGAATACATTTGTTTTTGCTATTTCTAAAATACCTGAGAAAAAGTTAAAATTTCAAACTTGCAATGTCATTTTAAATGTCAAGTTATTGAACTGCTTTTTGCTTCCAGCAACAAAAACGGCTTGTATTTATTTATTTTTTAAACGCTGTACATCTTTAATTCATACTGGGGGGTAGTGCTTTACTTTCGACACATGAAGAGCTGTTTTGCTCATGAGGCCTTGAACTCTGGTTCATGTCCCAGTCCCGTTAAAAATCCAATTAAAAAGGCACAGGACAAAAATACACACAATATACCAGCATGGCATGCATGCATATGTTCAATAATTTATTTTTAAAAACAAGATACACTCTTTGAACCATACTGTATACTGTACACAAGGGAAAACAGAATGCATCCTGCAGAATACTTTGTAGCTTCTGTAAAGAATTAATACTAACAGAACGATCACAAACAAATTGCAGTTAGAAGGGCATCCCTCCGTAGCACAGCTGTGCTGCATTTGGTTCTATTGAAAGAAGTCTCATGATGTCAGGACTTGCTTACCTACAGTGCTTTTGTAGTGAGCATCGCTCCAGAACTGACATCACTACCTGCTGTTCACGATCAGCACAAGCTGTTCGATCGTTGCAGCCTTGAGTAATGCAGCACTTTTTTTGTCATCGAGCAATACCCTTTAAACTGTTTAGTTGCCTCTGCTGTTTTCTACATAAAAGGAGTATTATGCCACAATTGAATCATATCTTTCAGTTCTCACACTCGTGCCTTGTCCTTGAGTACCACAGCTCTGGAGATGTAAGCTATAGCAAATTTTGGCCACAGTCATTTAGGACATTTCTTTCTCTCAATTCCATAAAGGCCTTATAAACATCCATTGATTCTTTCCACTGTGCAAAAGATACTTAAGATTAGAAAAAATGTTGGTTAGATCTGTGGTTCCCAACCTTTTTTCCAGGGGGACCCCTATTTTTCTGAAATATATACATGCATGTGTGTGCATTTAAAGATACATAATAAATATAGACAGCACCCAAACATATATTATGTAAACATTAGTTACATTAGCATTTTTTAATCAAATTAATCAGGATTTCAGTGGATTAATCATGATTAACCACTATTGGCAAGTAACCCTGAATCTTAACAAATATTTTTTTCTGAAATGCATACCAAAAGATAAATAACAGGACACAGATACATCATTTTCATAATTTTTATTAACACAGCCAAATAATGGTGGTTTAAATCAAGCTGAAACATACTACACACCATAATATTTGTCTTTGCTATGACAACAATCTTTTACCTTTACGCCGATTTCACACTGCACGCGTAAGCAGCGCGTATGCAGAGCAGGCGACTGTCTATATTACAATTTACACAATAAACTTGAGCAAAGTTGTCAATATGTGTATAAGAAAAAAATAGCAGAGACTGTCAGGAAAACTAATGTCTGACCCTTCTCACATTTTGTATAAGAAATACAAAATTTTGCAATGCAACAGAAGGCTTGCATGCGGATGCAAGATTAAATAGGTTATGCTGTGAGATCCAAGACAAAATACACTCGGTGCCTAAATATCACGAGTGGCACTGCCACTCATGCTACGCGCTGCCTTGATCAAAGCATTCACAAAGCCGCTGTAAGCAAGACTCACTGTGACACTTCTCTGCAGCATGTGAGCGACACAGTTCATGTGTTCAGAGCTTGTAAGACGAATTGCGGCAACCATGTTGCATGCACTGTCAGTTCCAATGGTTGTCGTTTTGCCCCCGCTTGCGTATAACAGACAGGAAATGTTCTTTACAACCTTCTGCAAAATGATGCTCTTAGTTTTTAAAATAGTGATCATAAAAGACTTCAGTTCCCACGTGTAACTGATGCAATGTGCAGTTTACTCCGCGGTAATTGTCCCACTTTCCTGACAAATAATTCATCACACTTTGCATACGTGAAATGCTTAATTATGTAATTAACAACAACAAAAAAATTATGTTGTTAACGTGTTATTTTTGACAGCCCTAGTAAACATAAAACTTTTATTTTGGATGCAAATAATCACGATTAATCATTTGACATAACTGCTTTTTACATTAAAATTTTAAATAATAAAAAATAAAATAATAAAAATTTAATTAAAAAAATATACAATAAAACTGAAAATCAGTGCAACAATAGCAAATAAATGACAATTATGACATTAGCAAAGATGGACAGATTTTAAATGATACAATGTCATAAAATGATTGGTTTTGTAATTGGAAAACCTCATATTTCAGACTTAGGATTTTAGGGTGTTTAATGTGCTCTATTAATAATTCTATATAACATATTATCAAAATTGTTAAGACGGGCCAAATGAAAATGCAAATCGACACCCTTTGCAAATCTTCAGCTACATAGTTTAAACTTGGACCAGGTTTTTAAAAGATTTTTGGGTCAGCACACTTTAATAGCTTCAACCGATCAAGTTAATGTTTGAATAAACTGACAGCTTGGATGTCCAGATTATATAGAGCTGTAATAGCTGCTAATAGTGGATATTCTGATGGATAGACAATTTTAATATTTTCTATGTATAAACTGTTTATGTAATAAAATGTTCTCTTAGTTTGTGTTGCGCCTTATTAGTACACAAATGAAAAAGAATTCATGCCAGTATTGTCCAAATCCCACTTTTCTAGGGTGTTTCCAAACATTTGGAGGGCAAATGTTTAACTGTGTAACTGATAAAACAAATGTACATGCCACGTTTCAAATAAAGTATAATAAACACTCATTCTGCAGGTTTAGAATAGCATGTTTATCTCTACAGATCTACAGCCTACCTGCTCCTCTGAGCCAGCCACCGTGTGCCACCTCCTCTGGTGGGCATGAGTGGGTGTTGGCTGCCATGCATAATTTGAATGCAGACTTCAAATTTCAGTGTTGAAAGGGGACTAATCTCTTCTTCCACTTGTTCCAAATGCCGTTTTTGGCAACATTCTTGTATGAAAGATTCAGTCTGTGGACATGCAGAATAAACCAATGATTCTTAGCCTGGCTACAGCATTACTTTCTATGCTACACAGTCAGTGGCTTTTCCATTCTTTGTCCCCTTCTTAACTGCAGACACCATACATCATAACACAGATATTGTAGCTTTTGTTCTTGACGTTGGCTTATGCTACTCGCTTCCCTGCCCTGCAAGTGCGTACATAAAGCATTTCTTGTTCCTCCACCACACTGTCAAGACAGCAATCCAACATCAAGTAGAAGAATTTTGTGCCTCTCTTTCCGTTCATCTGCCTTATCAAACAGTAAGTAGGTAAACATTACAAAATCACACACTTTAGCTAGCTAGTGCCCACATAGTGTGATCTTTATCCTTAAAATAACGTTATATTAGCTGCCTTTTGTTGTAAACAGGGATATGATTAATTGGATCTTGGCAATCTGCTTGCTGGTCTGATAATATCTGATAATATTTCTATCTGTGGTGAAATCATTGGTTCGCATTGATAACTAATAAACAGAATTTTTTAAAGCATGCAGGTAAAGTAAAAAAAAACTCATTCTCCTCTTCCTGAACTTCTTCAAAGGATCCCTTTTCAATTTTCTCCCAAATTTTTAGCCAATATCACAGGAATATTAAGGGGCAAAAAGAGACCGTCTATTAAATAACTTCATGCTGACATAAATTTGCATCAAACATTGTTATAGGTCCATGGATGAGGTACTTTGGTTGTAGTTGCTTCCAAAATGTTTACTGAAAAAAACCCAAAATCAATAACCAATGTTAGCTGTTAAATTATATGGCACCAATATATATTGCATCCCTAAATTTCAGCATCTCCTGAACCTCACAAACTTTTTACACAAATTGAGTTCTTCCTCCTCGTAGCATGAATGCCAGTCAGATTAGAGCTTTTGCCACTTTTCGAGATGGTCAATAAATGTGCTGAAATTTTTTTATTTCAGCCAGTCTTGGTCTGTTTATGGAGCATTAGTATGCGCTTTGAACACTTTGAATTATTTATTCCATTTGAAATTATACTGAGGTGATGGATTTCTCACAGGAGATCTTTGAATTACTGCCTAGAAGCCAGGCATGTTTGAAAGAATATCTATCATTATTCCAAAGCCGTTATTATCATAAACCACCTCAAGACAGTGTGAGTTGTGTACCAAAGTCTTATTGCATTCAAAAGTGGAATCTTATTTGGCCCTTTCTCCAATAAACTCCAATATATCCATGCATACTGTATGCATACCTCAGAGGCAGTTTGCTAAGGTGTGATTAGGAGAGCTCATCTACAGCTTGTGCCACTAATATTCAGGTTCTCATCCTGAGTCACCCAGGATGGCCTGTGTTCTGTGTGCAAATGTGAGTGAGTCCGGTGGGCAGCTTACATTGGCTTTTTGAAATATAAATGAATCGATTTCAACATTGGCTTGCTTCAAAATGGGAGGAGCAGCAGCTCCTCTCCCCTTCTCTCTCTCTCTCTCTCTCTCTGTGTCTCTCTTCCTGGCTCTACCAGTCTCTGACGTGTTGCTTCCAGGGAAACTATCATTCTGTATCCAAACACTCCGGCGAGCGATGCGGTAGAGAGCAGCGCCGCTCATGTGTTGAAGCCAGGGACGTTTGTGCGCCGTTCTGCATTGCTTGTCTGTCTATTTTCACACTTCTCCTTTCGTCCGCGGCCTCACACGTCTCTCTTGATCAAGTTTGCTCTCCTCTCTGTCGCTGTGTGTGTGCGAAAGGGCTTTAATCTGAGGAGATGATTGGGGTAAACAGTGTTCAGGGGACCGGGAAGGTCCGCATGCGGGCCGGCGGCTCCGTCAAGTATGGCAGGGAGGAGTCGTTGAGGCGTCAGCCCCAGCACCGCTCCAAGTCTCTCAAAGTGTCCAATTCTGCTGAATTCAACACTGGGCTGCCCAAAAAGGAGAAGGTAACATGCCTGACATTAACTGTGGTGTTTGTGTACCTGGAATGGAGATTTTTTTTGGCATTGTGATGTTGCACTCGTTGTGGGATTTTTGAATCTCATTGCTGACATGAATTTGAATGCAGGCTAAAGCTCTTCGTGTAACGCTGTTATTAAGTGCCGCTGGTGTTGTGCCTGCAGCACTGGGTGCAATACTTGCACTAAACAAAATGCTGCGTTTCTCTGTGGAAGACATGTGTCCATGTCCTTACAATGGATTTATGTTTTTACCTGAAGCTGGTAGGCTTCTTTAAGTGATGGATGGTGTTTGTGTTGTTTGCTCTAGTTACTGAATGAAATGCATGCTGTTATTGTGAAGGCATTAACGTGTCACCTTGACCCGGGTTAATGGCGGTTGTCTGTTTTATTGGCCACTGCACTTGATTTATGATTCACAGACATTGTGTATACCATTGTTATAGCCTCTGCCGTGTAACTCGCTCCCTCTTTCACACTCGTGTGTTTTCTGCTGTGCCGTAAACACATCGTTGTGATGTGTCTGTGTCCAGTCGGCGGTATCCACTGACACACACATCTCATGTGAGAGGAACATTGCTTTGTATTTGTACACCTATGAACATTGACACTTCTCACTTTGAGTCAACTAAAATTGTAAAATTACTGCACACATATGCAGTCAATGACATTAATGCTTATATTTTTTGGTTGTGATTAATCGGTCATCAATTGATCATTAATAGAAAATTATTTGGCTGGATTTAGAGGCTTAAGTTATTCTATATTATAGAATATTACTCATTTTATTTTTAAGATTTTTTTTTTACTTTATTCATACAATATAGAGTTTCCAGGAAGCAATATGAGAGACAGTAGGAGGGCGATGACATAGGACATTAACATGAACCAGGACTCAGACAAAGCACAACCACAGCTATATGTTGGCGTGCTGCCCACGGGGCTATTGACTCCAATTGATTGTTTTTTAGAGCATGCTGTTTACATCACAACCTATTTTAATAAAAATATTTTTTTTTTAATTATTTCTATGTACCTAACATCAATAAATACATAATAATGTTTTCAAATGGGTTTCGATAATCATTGGCTAGGTCTGCAGTTGTGCTGTAATAGATCAGTGTTTTAAGAACACCACATTGTTTACACTCTTCAGGAAAGCAGTCCACTTATTTTTATGATTTTAAATATCAAGTGAATCTCTTATATTCATGGTTACTAATTAAAATTTTCGATTAATTGAAATTTTTAACTCGATTACGATTAATGAACAATTATTTTATTTATTTATTTTGTCCTCATAGTTCACTGACAAACCTTGTAGAGTAAATATGCTCACAAATAACATTGTTTTTTCAACGAAGGGTGCATTACTTGATTTTAAAATAATTGAAGGAAACTATCTATGATTATTTATTAAACATCAATGTTGAACAACTGAAATTAAGTGAATGACGTGAATACGTGTTTGCTGCGAAGCAAATTTCACGCGCGAATGAAGCAAGTAAACGTATGTTCAAGCGTCCAACTACGCTTGATTAGCATGGTTTATTTGCGCAAGTCACGTGTGGTGTGCACGCAGGGTAACGTAACGGGTCACGGGACTCCACACGCGATAGTGTTTTTAAAGGGAATGTAATCAAAATAATTGACCTGGAAATATTTGATCGATTATAGGTTCTGAATGTCAATTTTGATTACTTTTCGATTAATTGCCCAGCCCTATCCCTTACAGTACAGTTACTACTCTTTGCAACAAAAAACATTTAAGTTACCAGACTAGATTATTATCCACTAGGCCAATTGCAAATGACTTTTTGACATACAGCAGCAGTAGAGCTAGGGGTGACCCCTAATAGTTGAAGATACAGACACATTCTGTGCATTCATTTTGTGTAGATAAGTCATAATATTATGTTTTATAAATAACAAAACATATACTATATGAAATATACGAGTAAAATACAATTGATTGGAAACCTGCCATCAAATGCCTTATTCTACTGGTCATCTTCAGCACACATAGCTTAAAACAGAAATGAAGAAAATTAATAACTGCTAGTCATGTGACGTTATTTATGAGAGTGTGATTTTGAAGGTCTTGGTTCTCAGCGACAAGGACGGCAGGGAGACGTGACTTCAGTGAAATGGGTAACATTTAATAAATGAACAGGATACAAGGCTGGCTGACACGGAGACATACATTAAACAAGGTAAAGCTTATGGAACAGAATCAAAACAAAAACAAAAAGACAGCATATGGACCATGACACATCACATAACACTTCCCCTCCGGAAGGCATGTCCTCACGCCGACAGAGGAGAATCTTAGGAGCGGGCGGATGGGTGGGTGCCCAAGAAGCAGACACGAGCAGAGTCTCAGGAGGCCTCCCGGGCATGACATCAGGATCCTTGAGTGACCATGGCAGATCGATAACCCTGGGCGGCCTCTCTGGCATGGACAACTGCAGACTGGAATCCACTGGTAGCTGGATTGGCACTCCTGGCCATAACTCGGACACTGAAACTGACAACGGTTCTCCTGATCGTGATTTGGGGCTAAGACCCGACAGTTGCAGACTGGAATCCATGGGTAACTGGATCGGCATTCCTGGTCGAAACTCAGACACTGGACCTGACAACAGTTCTCTTGACTGTGATTCAGGGCTGGGATCTGACAACTGCGGACTGGAATCTGCAGGTAACTGGATTGGTTTTCCTGGCCGAAACTCAGGCACCAGACCTGACAATGGTTCTCCTGACCGTGATTCGATGCTGGGACTCGAAAACTACGGACCAGAATCCGCGGGGATTATCTCAGGCATCTCTGAGTCCCACTCTAGTTCCAGAGCGGGAACTTGCGAACCAGAATCCGTGGGACTCCGGTTCAGCTTTCCTGACCGAACATCTGGAACCGGATGTGGATAGGATGGATCGGGATCTGTAAAAGTCTATAATGGTGCTTCTGGCCTTGAAGGCAGAATGATTAGATCAGCGCTCCTGGCCAGTGGCTCTCACGTTGAGGTTCAGCCAGTCGCGGCGATCTACCCATCTGCGACCGGGCCGTCATGAGACACAGGAACACCGCTGATCTCCACTTTAGACCTGTAATATCCAGGAGTTCAACAGGGCAGCGCCGGCTGGCAACTTGTCTGGATGCCGAGACCCAACCGTTCGGCAAGCTGGTAGAATTCTGACACAAAGTCCTCAAACGGCGGGTTTTGGAGAACGAGTGCGATGAATGCCATCCCCTCTATTGGTCAGTCGTTCTGTAACGTTTAAGGTATCGCTTCTCAGTGACAAGGACGGCAAAAAGACGTGACTTCAGTGAAACAGGTAACATTTAATAAATGAACAGGATACAAGGCTGGCAGAAGAAAGTGAGGAGACATACTGTACATTACAGGGATACACCAACATCCATCAACAACTGACAACCACGAAACACAGGGCAAGTTTAAATTAACACATAATCAAGGACATAATACAAAACACCTGGAAACACAGCTGCAAGGGAGTGAAACACTAATGAGAAGGACGGGATTACAAACAAGGTAAAACAATTGAACAGAATCAAAACAAAGATAGCACATGGACCATGACAACATGACTGAGAGCACTATTTTAAAAGAATGTTGTGAATTGTTAGTGATACACTGATGTGTAATGTTTAAACGTCAATAAATCATAATCTACACACTATAAGTCCTTTGCACAATCTGACATGTGCTTAATATTGAGCTGGAAATAAGGTGCTGGGGTCCGGCCAGAGGAGAACTGGCCCCAACAAAGCCTGGTTTCTCCCAAGTTTTTTTTTCCTCCGTTTTCTCATGGATGGGGTTTTGGTTCCTTGCTGCTTTCGCCTATGGCTTGTTTAGTTGGGGACACTTGATTTTTAGTGATTATCGTCGTTGTGTTCTCTGCATTTGATAAATTAACAGTTTAATCTCCTCATTATACATTACCATCTCTCTGCTCTCCTATTTGATAATGTTCAGTGCTTTGCTAGAAACTGTATTGTTAAAAGCGCTATATAAATAAAAGTGATTGATTGATTAATCAATTTACCCCGTTTGTATCTGTGAAGTATCCGTTACACAGTTTTCCTGTATGTTGAATATCTGACTTGACTCAGATGGTAATGTATTTTGCCCCCTGCCCCTAAACACATGATTTGAAAATCTAAATTATTAGTCTGGGACAGCCCTAAAAGCAACACACAACAAATTATGGAAGAGGTTAGATTTTTTTCCTGTAAATGCTAATTACTCAGAAGCCTGTCAAAAACAGGATTTTCATGTTCCTCGCAAGGATTTGATATCACAATATTTTCGTTTTTATGTTTAGCTTAGACAAAAGTGACTGGTTGGTCATTGAAATGGGCATTTTGACCCAGAAGTGCATTTGATCATTCTCATGTTCACACAGATCACGTGCACTTTTACATGCAGGCGTTCAAAAGCAGCCATCTGTCAGTCGATAGCACAGACTGGTGTCATAAAATTATCTTATATTCATATTAGCAAATGAGTGTGTTGCAGACCACAAGCGTAGGGGCGGTGACCCATCATCGTGTGTCATGCAGCAGCTTGTTATGAGACGGTGACTGATATGAGATATCAGCCGCTTCAGTGTCTGCCGTAGGTCACATCAGTGTTATGGTGTAGTTGTTTCATGTGAAAAGTGTATCAGATGACAGCTGAGAGTTGGTCTGTCTGTTTTATCTTTCATGATCATGAATGTAGTGAAGCCCTTTTTGTCATATGACACCTGCAAGGATGTATCGTGTGCTTCTGAACATCTGCATGTGGTCTGTGTGTAATATTCATGCTAACAAATGAGATGTCTGCAGCATTTTGATGTTTGGTTTGACCTTTTGCTCACACTTCTCACAGGAATCTGGATGGGGATTTGCATAAATAGTGCAAATAAATTGTGTGACATTTTCACAATGAATTTTACTGATGGCACTGCATGAGAAAGCTTCATTAGTCGAGAAGAGACAGTGTTTCATCATAACTCATGATTAACTTCAGTGAGATTAAATAAAAGAGCACAAGCGCTGCATTTTTGCATTTGAAGTTTCAGTTTAAAGAGGTTAAATAAATAAATTGTGCTTCAGGTGAACATGAATTCTATTAAACTGAATGCTTGCCTTACTAAGCCTTTGTCTTTTTTCTGTTTTTTTTCCCCATGCAGACGTTGTATAACTCCATCAAGAATGAGAAGCTGGAATGGGCAGTGTAAGTACTTCTGCATTCACCGTTGCTTTTTTAGAACAGAAATAAAAATAATTAAAAAGAATAAAAAACAAGAAAGAACAGGAAATTCTAGAGAAAAAGTAGGGAATTAGGATCAGGTTGAATTTAATCCAGTGTTCCCATGAACATTTGCAACATTCACTGTTCCATAGATCATACGCCATAACCTTTAAAGCATCAAGTTTCCTTTCATCAATCTGATGGAAATCTCCCTTTCATTAAAAAATGGTTTTATTTTCATCTTGGCTTTGGTTCCTGCCATACACAAATGCACTATAAATACACGGCCCAATTAAGGTCCAAAAAGTGTGTGTGATAGTGTGCCTTTGAGTCAAATGATAAGATTGGTGGCATTTGAGACATGAGCTGTAATTATGACCTTGAAAACATGACATTAGACTGACAATGTGCTTCTCTGATAACAGTCAAAATTATAGCAAGCCCTGGCCAACTCTCAGCAACAGCAAACCACATCTTACCCTGCCTGAGCCCAACCAAACATCCTAAAACCTCAAGCTAATCTCTCGCTGTAATGTCTAGCGTACAATAGATTTTTACAGATTAAATATTAGTTAATATCATATTTGAATATATTCTGTTTATGATTTTAGAACAGCTAAGGGGCACGTTTAGGCACAGCATGGAGCATCAATACAATTTAAGATTTTTCAACATGAGTGTGTCAGTTAGTTACCACAGATAATAACAAAATATATTTTAATAATATTGTTTTAACAATGTGTGTTTATAAAAGCATTAATATTCATACTGTTTTGAGCTTTCATATACATATAAACCCATTCTCTCCATCACACACACGCACATAATACAAAAAAATAAAAAAGATCACAGGGTGTGCGTTTATAAAGTATTTTATTATGAATTCACTGTCCATCCAGATTACATAAAATACTTTTAAAGTATTTGTACTCAGGGACGTGCACAGACATTTTGAGGGGCAGGGGCTCAAGTGAAATAAAGGGCACTCATAATTATGTATTTTTTCTTTTTCTTTTTTTAAACAAAAAAGTATATATTAATGTAACACTGACTACCTTTTTTAAAAAAAAAAAAGTTTAAAAGGTTAATTTAGTTAATTTATAAATATTGTTTTTTTTAATGTTTAATGTTAACTTATTTCTACTCAGTTTTATTGATTAATGTACCAGATGCAATTACTCAGATTTACT
>JAUCNO010000977.1:140125-160317 GCA_032353835.1 Enteromius viviparus | reverse complement strand
GACAACGACTCTGTCACTGTTCGGTCACCATTTCATATTCATCCCTATTTATGACAACAGAAACACAAATATAAATCAATAAAAACATGTACTGAGAATTTAGCTGCATTAGAATACAGTATGTGGAAACATTAGGCTATGTGCAACCTAAAAAGGTTTGTCAGTAAATATAATAATTAATATAATAATGTATACTTCTGTATCTCAAATGTAAATCAATTGATATGTTGTCTAGACAACATGAAATAATAAAAGTTTTTGCTAAATGAATAAATGTAAAAGTTAATGAAAGAATTATATTATGTACATGAAAACTGTATAATGAATAGACATAATTATGGGGCACCATTGTGCAGCAGCAACTTTGACAACAAAAAAATAAACCTCAAGGTTGATTGAAGTAAATGTGTGGAAATGTTGGGCCTCATTCCTATATTTGCCTGAGGCCCCAAATTCACTAAATCTGCCACTGCAGTCGCAGCACCACAGTGATAAAAGTCAAACAGCAATGTCTTGTCTTGAGAAATCACAAGCTGATAACTGATGTCAGAAGAGAGCAATCCGACAGTGTCTCCCATTGCTCCTCTTAAAGCTATTTTGGTTTATAAATTTTAATTTTATAAGTGTGTTTTCATTGAGAGGGTAAAATTAAAGTTTCAGTTCATATATCTGACTGTTTGTGTTTATTAAAAAAAAAAATATATATATATATATATATATATATATATATATACATGTGAAGTAAAATTGAAAACTGAGTATGCAGTGATGCATCGAGATATCGTTTTGAACCGAATCAATGTCATAATAATCGTAATCGAACCGAACCATGAGACCAGTGTAGGTTCACAGCTCTAGTAGCCAATGGGCTACGCCAATTGTACCAGTGGTGAAATGGAATGGCGATGTGAGAATTTGTGGAGAGTAACTTTAAGGTAACAGTGAATCCTGCTCTTTGTGTTGAACGTTACCCAATCCCACAAATAGAGGATTTATTTGCGTCATTATCAGGGGGCCAACGTTTCACCAAATTGGATCTCTCAAACGCATACCTGCAAGTTCCTGTGACAGAAAGTTAACGTAAGTGTCTCACTATCACAATGTCTAAGGGGCTGGTCTTTTACATTCGGTAACTGTTTGTGATTGCATCAGCTTGTGCAATTTTTCAAAGAGCGATGGACCAGATTTTGCAAGGCCTCCCTAATGTGCCCTGCTACCTATATGACATATTAGTGACTGGGTCAGATTATGGACAGCATCTTAAAAATGTAGATGCCGTCCTTAATCGTCTAAGTGAATTTGGGCTGTGCGTCCATCGTGAGAAGTGTGAATTCTTTAAAGATTCACTTGAGTACTTGGGACATATCATAGATTCTCAGGGCCTTCATAAGTCACCAGAAAAAGTGGCACCATACGGAGTAGGTGCCTTCATTTCACACATCCTTCCAAATCAACAGGAAAAACCAATTGCCTTCACTTCAAGAACGCTGAGCAAAGCAGAGCAAAATTATGCTCAAATTGAAAGAGAGGCACTTGGTATTGATATTTTATTGGTATTTTTGGAGTATGGAAATTTTATCAATCCCTGTACGGTCGAAAGTTTACCTTGCTCACAGATCACGGTCTGCTTACAACCATCTTCGGTTGCAGCGCTGGGCTTTGTTGTTGGCTGCCTATGATTACGATATTCTGTATAAAGATGGTGCACACCACTGTATTTTGGGTTATCACAATTAACACTGGATAAGTTATCACAATTACCTCTGCCAAAAGCACCTTTAGTTAAGCTGGATACAGCGGAGTTACTTTAAGTAAAACAGCTTGATGCTCTACCAGTACTGTGTGCAGATGTCTGTAAAGAGACAAGGGCTGACCCCATCCAGGGGGAATGGACCAATTAATTTTGGACTAAGTTTACGGCAGGGAGTACAAAGTCTGAGGTCTCGTGTTGAGAGCCAAACTAGTTCCCCAGGTTGGTATTCAGGCGTGGGGGAGCGGCGAGCAACCACCCATCTGGTGTGTCTCCGAACAGCTCTTTGGAAAAGGACATGAGCTGTGTTCCACACCCTCTCGCTTTCACGTAACCAGTAGTCCACTGCCGGGACTGAGGAGGGCTCATCATTCCAAGGGAACAGAGGTGGTTGGTACCCTAGAACACATTGAAAAGACCAGTTGTTTCTTGACGTAGAGAAATTTGGGCAAACTCAGCCCACGGCAGGTACTGGTTCCATGTGTCCTGATGTTTGTGGCAGTAGGTTCTGAGATATCTGGAGATTTCTTGTATTTTGCGCTCTGTCTGGCCGTTGCTTTGAGGGTGATACCCTGATGACAGGCTGATGGATACTCCCAGTAGATGAAAGAACTCCTTCCATACACGGGATGTAAACTGGGTCCCCCTGTCGGACACAATGACCTCTGGGACGCCGAAGTTTCTGAAGATCTGTGAAAATAGGATCTGAGCAGTATTCATAGCAGTGAGTAAGCCCGGCAGAGGAATTAATTTGCATGACTTGGAGAATCTGTCAACTACAACCAATATCGTAGTGAATCCTTCAGAATTTGGTAAGTCAGTAGCAAAGTCGATGCCAATGTGAGACCAAGGTCTCTCAGGTATAGACAGGGAAACAAGCTTACCCTCTGGTTGTCGATGTGGGGTTGTTGCTATGGTGCAGACAGAGCATCCTTTGACGTAGCAATGGGTATCCTTTTTTTTTTTTTTATCTCAGGCCACCAGTAACGGTTTTGCAGTAAAATCAGGGTACGTTTACCACCTGGATGCCCGGACCCTAACGATGTGTGCACGGAATCCAATACAGCTTGTCTCATGGTGGTGTCTCAGGTGGGGCTGGATCTTGAATGGTAGCCTGTTGTATCTGTGTATCAAGAGACCAGGTGATGGGTGCAAGAAACGTATCTTTAGGTAAGATAGTACCTGGGTCTTCTGGAACTGGATCAGGCTGGTAAAGTTGAGAGAGGGCGTCAGCTTTGGTATTTTTTGAGCCGGGTCTGTAAAAGATTTTAAAATCAAAGAGGGTGAAAAACAATGCCATCAGTCAGTTTGCAGGTGTTAATGCTGCTAAGTTCTGTGAGATAGTAACTGAAGAAGTTCATGCAAGGTCTGAAGAAAGGTTGAATAAGGTTCAGCCTTCGTTGGATTATCATCTAAATCCATCTCTGTTCGGTTATGGGCTGAGCTTCTGTCACGCTCAGGGACCACAGACAAAGAGAGTATAGTTAAAGTGAAGTTTAATAAGTAACTCAGGTTTTCTTGTTTCAGACAAGAGTTCACAAAGTGTAGAGACATAAACACAAACATAAGTCAAGCAGGTTCTCATCAGGTGAGTATACAGGTAAGTATGACTATAGGAACGGAGAATCAGATCACAACAACAGGTAGATAAGAGGTAAGTATGAATACTCAGTCTTTAACATGTTACAGATCAAATTTTAACCAGTGACAAAGTTCATTGAGTTCAATAGTCCAATCCAGCAGGTAAATGAGCAGGTAAGATCAGAGGAAGCGCATAATCTTGAGCTCAGCCAACGCTTGTTTGGCTGAGCGTGACTTTTAAAGGGATATCGCTGATTTGTCACAGGTGTCAGTAATCAGGCGATAATGAGCGGTTTACTGGAGGTTGTGTCCTTGCAGTGATGGCTGATTCTGGATCAGGTGAGTTCGTGTAGGAAAGAGTGACTGACGGTTGAGTGTTGTTTGTGATGGCTGATTCAGGAAAAGAAGACTGAGATGGTGTGACACATTTGAGGTTGAGAGCATAGGACGCAATTAAGATATGTTCTTAAAATGGAAAAATGCAGTTTTACAGATACTAGACACTTGGCTTTCAAATGAAAGATTGCCATCAAACAGCACACCTAGGTTCCTAACTGATGAAGAAGAACTAACAGAGCAACCATCAAGTGTTAGAGTCTTCTAAATTATTACCTGTGGGTTTTTTAGGTCCGATAATTAATATGCACATGCATATGCACAACCCACATGCAACCACAAAGGAAACTCCTGGCATGTTGTACATTGTACATTGCGATCTCATTTTGATCTGTTGAAACCGAATGTGGCTTCTGTGGTCGAAAAAGCTCAGGGTAAACTGTGCCAGCGACGTCAAATGCATGCTAAAGACAGAACATTTGCAGCGGGTGACAGGGTACTAGTTTGGAATAACTGTGGAAAGAAGTGGATGTCTGGCGTGGTGTCAGCAAACACTGGTCTTGTGTCATATACTTTTGATGTTGGACTATCAGTTCATTGGAGGCGTCATGTAGATCAGATGTTGGCACATCAGAATGACTTTGGCAATGGAGATGAGATAGGGCCAGTGTCCATTGATATCCCAGGAGGAATTCTTCCAGATTCGGGTGAACGCACTTCACAGGGACAGGCATTGAACCCTAGTCTCGATCCAGTGCCTACGGAATCAACGCAACTTGAAAATTCCTCCACGAGGGACACAGAGGTGGTGTTTCCTTCTCCACCCAATGAGACTAAACGTTATCCTGAATGTAATGTAAAGCCCCCAGTGCTGAGTGTAATTTAAAAGAATAATTACATTGTTCATTGTATGATTAGTGTTTTATCCAGTTGTTCTGTATTAATAGCATTGTTGAAAGTGTTATATTATATAGGCGTATTAGGTAACACTTTATAACACTATACACTATGAATGATTAGACAAGCATTAGTAAATACTCAATTCACAAATATAATCGTACAACTGTACACTTGATAAATGAAAAACAAACCTTTAATTTTTCATAGAAAATAAATTATAAAATTTACAGTTTCATGTTTTTGCATGCTGAAATAGTTACAGAATAGTTCTGTATCCCTCTGTGTTGTGTGTGTTTATTTGTCTGTTCTTTAAATCTTTTTTACATATAGATATGATTATAAATCAAGAACATTCTAGTCATTTCTAGCTGTATTTAAAAACTGCTTACTAATGACTATTAATGTTGGAACAAAGCTTTGTAAAGGATGAACTAAGTATTTACTAATGCTTAATTAATGATTCATAGCATGTAGTTATTATAAAGTGTTACCGGGTATTCTTGTGCTTATTGTTGTGTGCATATTAACTAAATATATGAAGTGAGTACAATTATACCATGTGGGGAGGAAAAGGTGATGTATGCAATATATTTTTTAAACACTAGAAGGCGCTCTTGGTCTTGCCCTTGTATGTGTTATGTTATTAAGAAGAAACAGTAAAGACTAAGTAAAGACTAAGTGAGTTGACACTACAATCGTATCAGTGTAGTCATGTTATATTTAAGGTAAATATATAACAAATATCATTACAATTATATTCCTTCTTAGAGAAAAATGGTATCTGTGAGGGTTTCCAATCAGGATTTAGACCATATCATAGTACTGAGACTGCTCTAATTAGAGTTACAAATGACCTGCTTCTATCATCTGATTGTTGTTGTATCTCATTATTAGTGCTATTGGATCTCAGTGTGCATTGAACACTATTGACCACAACTTTCTCTTGAATAGACTAAAAAACTTTAGTGGAAAAAACATTAGTGGAAGTGCCTTAGCATGGTTCAAATCATACTTATCTGACCGCTATCAGTCAGTGAATGAGGACTTATCATATCGATCACAAGTGCAATAAGAAGTACCTTAAGGCTAAGTACTAGGGCCATTACCTTTTACGCTTTACATGTTATCCTTGGGAGATATTATCAGGTGACATGGTATTAGCTTTCACTGTTATGCTGATGATACTTAGCTCTATATTTCTTCTCAGCCAAGTGAAACACACCGAATTCAGAAACTAATGGAATGCATAGCTGATATGAAAAATTTAATGACAAGTACCTAACTGTTAATCTCTGAAAAAACAGAGTTGTTAATTATCTGACCTAAAAACCCCACATGTAATAATGTAGAACACTGTCTAACACTTGATAGCTGCTTTGTCAATTATACTTAAGCAGTTAGGAACCTAGGTGTACTGTTTGATAGCCATGTTTCTAGCATCTTTTGTTTTTCTATCTCAAGAACAAATATAAACTGCATCCTATGCTCTCAACCTCAAATGCAGAATTATTAATTCATGCGTTTATGACCTCAAGGTTAAAATATTGTATTGCTTTATTGGGTGGTAAATAGACTACAGCCGGTTCAAAATGCAGCAGCTAGAGTCCTTTCTAGAACCAGGAATTATGAGCATATTACCCCAGTTCTGTCAACATTGCACTGGCTCCATATTAAACATTGTATAGATTTTAAAATCTTGTTAATTACTTATAGAGCTCTGAATGGCTTAGCTCCTCAGTACTTGAGCAAGCTTTTATTACTGTAACATGTGGGTCCAGGACAAGGAGGACGAGGGAGACAAAACGTATATAAAATAAAAGACTTTTAATAATAGAAACAAAAACGTGGAGCAGTATTCATAAACGAGGTTTCAAACATAGAACAAACATCCATTACATTTAATAACCGACGACACAGAACTCAAAAGACATGGTATTTAAAGACAGACACTGATTACGAGACTTGAAACAGCTGGGAAGAAACACACCTGAACGAAGTAGACAATTAAGGGAAACTGGGTCAAGGAAGGCACATGGGGAGACAGAGCACATGGGACATCAAAACCAAACATCACATGACATGGAACGTAACCAAAATACAAAAAACAAGGAACAGACAAACCATGGATGTTACAATTACATTATAGTCCTCCACGTTTGCTGCGTTCTCAAAACTGATAATCCTTTTTCTATTTAGTACCTAAACTGTGGAACAATTTACCTAATACTGTTCGGGAGGCAGGCACACTCTGTCAGTTTAAATCTAGATTAAAAACACATCTCTTTACTCTTACTCTACTCACGCTAATTCACATTTATTAATCAAATCCGTTAAAGGATTGTTAGGCTGCATTAATTAGATCAGCCGGAACTGGCAACACTCCCCTTAACACACGACGTACTCATTACATTGTAAAAAGAATGGCAGCTATGCTAATAGTCTGTGTCTCTCTTATTCTATTTCTCAGCCCGTATCCAGATTAGATGGTGTATTTGTTGTTAGTTTTGGTTTCATTTGATGTCTTCCTGTTTTAGTTTTGTTTTTTTTGTTTGCCCATATTTGGTTGTTTCTGTGTTCCCGTGATTATTAGTTGATTAGTTTCCCTCGATGTTCCCCAGCTGTCTCCGATTTAGTTCATTAGGTACATGTGTATTTATGTTGTGTCTGTTTTTTTTTTTTTTTGTCGTGATTAATTTTGTATGGTTGTATTACGCTCTGCTGAGTTCTTAGTTATCATTAAAAGACTTTTTTGTTCAGCTGTCTACGTCTCCTACGATCTCCATCCTGCACCACAGCCAATACAGATCACAGGAACCAAATGCACACAAACACACACGCACAAAGTCCTTTGCACAATCTGACATGCACTTAAAATTGAACTGGAAATTAGGTGCTGGGGTCCGGCCAGAGGAGAACTGGCCCCAACTAAGCTTGGTTCCTCCAAAGGTTTTTTTTCTCCAGTCTCTAACGGATGGGGTTTTGGTTCCTTGCTGCTGTCGCCTCTGGTTTGCTTAGTTGGGGGCATCGAATTTCTAGTGATTATCGTCTTTTTGATTAAAGAGACTGTCTCTGCATTTAATAAATAAATAGTTCAATTTCGTCATTATACATTATACACTCGTCATCACTCTATTTGATAATGTTCAGTGCTTTGCTACAATTTGTATTGTTAAAAACGCTATATAACTAAAAGTAATTGATTGATTGATGCACTTCATGAGAGGATGCTTTAAGAGAAGCATTTCTCTTCTGAAACATAAAAGGAGAATGGCCACTCAAAGTATTTTTGTTGTTGCCATGGCAGCAAAGAGGTATGACTCACTGTTTGCTCTGGTGAACTAGTTCTATTAAAGTAGACATTCTCTATACATCACAAAACACAAGAAGTGTGCATTTTATTGACATTCTCCCTTTCTTTTGACATCCAATTCATATTGAAATTAACTTAATGTTGTTGTAACCGACATAATACATATCAAGTTTACAGACAACAAAAAGTGTAACTCAATTAATGATTTTGTATGTTCAGATCTGAAATACAGCCATATAATATAGATATTATTATTTTGATGTTAAAAGGTCAAATTATACACAAAGGGCACAATGGGCCACCCAGTATTGGCCCTGAAGACCCTCACTGGCATGTTAGCCTACTATTATTGTTTTTTTACACAATGTACAGAATGTAAAGTTTCAAATGTAAATTATGAACCAAAGACAGTTTTAACCAAACTACAATAGAGCCATTGTGTTTTGTTTTTCCTGAAATCAATGGTAGTTTTTTTTATGTCCTTACAAAGGAGGGACAAATAAATTCAAAAACACAGAGATACTGATTATGCTGATTGGAAGAAAGATGTCAAAAAACTGACTTTTGAGAACTGTAAATGTAATTAAAAAAAAAAAATATATATATATATATATATGTGTGTGTGTTTTTAATTGTAAATACGCACTATGTCAGGATTTATTATGGGGGAATTATTGTGTAATATCTATGACACTTATTATCTTTTTACTACATCTAAAACATTGTGTACACAGAGAAGGGTTCAATTTAATAAGAATGTTTTAAATGATGAAAAATAGTTTTATCAAAAGCAACACATAATAATATAATTAAATATATATATAGATAATTTTATTCTCCCGCAATAGGTTTCATTGGCATCTAGCATCAAGCTGAAAAAAACTAAATGGCTACTACATGAAACTTCATTATGGTATTTCAGATTCGTTGAAGAATTGTTGGTCACATATGCAAGTGGGATTCGTCTGCTAACATGGGAATGTGTTTTAAAATGTTAAAAACATGTTGAATGCTGTTAAAGATAATGTTGAAATTATAATACATATTTTGATAAAAAAAGAGAACTTTATAGAAAAAGTTATATCAAAGCATAGCTCAGTAATTTGGTACATAAAAGATACACAAAATGTTAAAGACTTTATTTTTTACATTTTGCACAACGTATTTTGTCCCACTTCTCAAGAATCAGTGTATATGGCCTTATTGTAATTTGTGCTGTTATTATTTAACAATTTTAACAGTCAGATGTACATTTCAGATCAAATTGCTATTTATTAAAACTTATGTAAATTCATTAAATTTGAGTTCATTGTTGCTGTTTTTACGTACCCTTAAATATGGGAAATTAAATATATTTTTATTTATTCAAATGCTTATAATTAATAGTAAAATGAACTTTCAGATTGAAAATGGATTCTATATTTGTCTGTATTTCCCTTTTCAACTGGATTTAGTTTTTTACAGTGATACTTTTAAAATTTAGATAATTATTAATAATTATTTTATCATATCTAAAAATCATTTATACAAGTTGTAGTAGTGAAATATAGGTACAGTGGTGGAGCTTCATATTTAGAGTAATATGTGCTGATTATGTCCTAGCCTTTTGGGGTTACTTTTATTTACATGAGATAAATTTTCTTAAAAATGCGTTCATTATATTATGTTTATTACTTTACATATATTATACACTCTATACACATTCTATTATATATAAATTAAAGTATATAATAAATTATAGGCGTATATATATTATAACATATAATTTCTATTATACTATAGATCAATGTCATTATATAGATTTTTTTTTGCCACATATTTTTTGCATAGAAAACAGGAAAATTTTTTTTTTTAATGACTGTGCGTTTCTGGTAAAAAATACACTTGCAAAAATCCTAACTTCCCTCTAGTCTGTGGCTTTAAGGGACTCGTAACGGAAGTGACGTTAAAACTGCGGAAAAACACTTTTCGGACTGCCCTAAAAGATCAATATATTTAAAGGAATAAACCATGCGTCACAAATCGCAGATATTTGAAAAAACATACCATCGAGATAAATAGTTTGGAAGCGTTGTTGTTTTTTATGGTACGCTCACGGAGAGAGGGTTTGCCATGTGGCCAGTCTCTGCGAAAAAACGTTGTGCTTTTTGTTTCTGCGCGTCTGCGTTAGTTTTTTTAATCATGACATTCCAGGTAAAATGTGAACTCTACCTTTAAAGTAAACCTCAGATAGTCAGCAAAGATTTGCTTACCTAAACATTAAATGTTTTTTTTGTATTCTGTTGAGTATATAATAGGATATGTCCTATGTGTCCCTGCTTACCTAAACATTGTTTGACCATCGTGGACACACTCCAGTACAGTAGCATGTTTAGAGCTAAAGAATGCTGCCTAGGTAGGCAGCTCACTCTGGTTTGAGACACTGCCACAGACACAGAGTGCGATTTTAAAACGTCCATTAACAACGCATGGTCGGCTAAACATTGCGCAAATGAACCATAAGTGTGGAATATGCTTGTTTTAAAGTTGTTCTTGTTTGCAGATATCACGCTGTGTCCGCTGGCGTTTGGGATCTGATCAGTCTCACTAACACTTGGATAAATCTCTGTCTTTTCCTCATCTTTGGTATCTCCCTTTACTAAAATCTATTTTTTTCCATCCCTGCAACCTGACATGAAATAGCACTTGATTAATGATTTCTAAAATGGATGCATTCCATAGTTTCCCCCCACTTTTCTAACAAATAAAACAATATATTTTGGAAGAACAGCTCACTCTTATGTGACCCTGGATCACAAATCCAGTCAGAAGTGTCAGTTAAAAAAAAAGGGATTATACATCATGAATAAATAAACTTTCCAGTGATATATGGTTTGTTGGATAGGACAATATTTGACCAGTACAACTATTAGAAAATCTAATCTGCAGAAAAGCACTTTTTTTTTTTTTTTTACAAAATAACTTAATATCCTAATTATTTTTGTCATTAAAAAAATCTATATTTTTCACCCATACAATGTTTTGTTGGCAAACTTGGCTATATGGTCCAGAGTCACATAAGTCTGTCTTAGCCAAACCTTCCTCAGTACTTTGCACTATCAGTGGTCATCATCAGGCATATCTTTCTTTGCAGGTTATTGAACAGCTTGGACAGTTTGAGCAGAAGACACCCAGACAGCATTTAACACAGATACAGGCCACTGAGGGTGTCGGAGTAAAGGCGATTCATGGCCCAGAGTTCCAGGACCCTGTCATTGTGTGGTGGTCTCCTCTGACCGGAGAACTGGGACATCTCGGAGAGTGCGGTCCTAACAGATGCTTCTTCACTGTTAACAAGTCTTATCATTCCCATCCACTTACAAAAGCTTTTCTTTTTTATGGTGAGTTCAACTGTTACATACACACATTAATTTTTTAAAAAGTTGCCAGCGACTGCCAGCACTTTTCATGATTTTCACATATATTTGACTTATTTTCTTCTATGCATGAATGAACATATATTTCAAAATCTAGAACTGACAAATTGTCATGATCCAGTAGTCAAATGCTGTGTGGCCTATCAGTTTTCTTTCTAATTATATCATATGACTACTAAATCAAAAAATGATGACTAATTCTTTGCTTTTCTGCTAATAATATGTACAAATATAATATATAAAAAGTATTCTGCTTACAGTTACCTTAAGATGTAATTTAATTACAAGTACTTAATTTCTGAAATCTGATTATGTAATTAGAACACATGTAATCAGTTACTATCCAGCATTATGTACAGAATGTACACACTTTTTCAGTATGATACAAAAAATGTTTTGATTGTACTGATGAACACACTTCCTTTAAATGAATGGTTCACCCCAAAAATGAAATTTTCTGTAAAAATTACTCACCCTTTATATTGTTCCAAATCGGTTAGACCTTTGTTATTATTCAGAACACAAATTAAGATATTTTTGATTAAAAAAAGACTTTTAATGCTGAAACAAGTACCTAGAAAAAAAGGGCAGATGAACAATGGTCTTACAGGTTTGGAACAACATGACAGTGAGTAATTAATGGCAGAATTTTCATTTTTGGGTGAATTAACCATTTAAGATCTGCCTTTTTTTCTAGGTACTGATTTCAGCATTGAAAGTCTTCCTCTTCCACGTCACGAGCAGCACCAGTGGGCGTTGTTTCATGAGGAGTCACCCAAGAATAACTACAAGCTCTTTCATGCACCGCTTATTGACATGTTCAACCACACGGCAACCTTCAGCCGGCACTCTCACCTGTCGCTCACTACGCAGCACCTGGAGGGCCTCAGGTCCCTTACTGCACAAACACACCTGCTGCCTCTGTCCTACAAAAACCAGCTGAGGAGCACTTTGGCACCTGTGGCGTACGTGCAGTCAGACTGCGACCCACCGTCTGACAGAGATGTTTACATTCAAGAGCTGATGAAGCACATTCAAGTGGACTCATACGGACAATGTCTTCATAATAAAGACCTGCCGCCTCATTTGAGAGACTCAACTGCGATGGATAATCACGATTTCTACCAGATCCTAGCCCAGTACAAGTTCATCCTGGCCTTTGAGAATGCAGTCTGTGATGACTATATCACTGAGAAACTATGGAGGCCACTCAAAATAGGCGTTGTGCCGGTGTACTATGGAGCTCCTAATGTACGCATGTGGTTGCCAGATAACATGAGCGCAGTTGTGGTCAATCCTGATGAGCCACCAGAGAAGCTTGCTCAGTATTTAAAGAGGCTGGACAACAATGATTTGGAGTATCTGAAATATCTAGAGTGGAAGCAGAAGCGGGAAATAACTAATGTTAATCTGGTGACCAAGCTGAAGGAGCGTCAGTGGGGTGTTCAAGATATTGGTCAGGATAACTTTATTGATGCTTTTGAGTGCATGGTGTGCAATAGAGTCTGGGAGAATATCCGCCGACAGGAAAAGGTAATAAAATAATAATTTTGAGAGGATTTCACTATTCTGAGGACTTCCCATTCTCTGTTTACAGTAACCTTAAAGTAGAACTCAACACTGATTATTGTCAGACTTACGAAAACCTTCATTATTTAAATTAAGACTATATTTAATTATATTAATTTAATTTTATTTTAAAGCACAGCCACCACAAAATCAGACTTACTGGAGAGATCATTCGATGGTTAAATATATGGTTGATGCTGTTTTTAAAATTAAAATCTTTGCACAATTATGAGAGGTAACAATGGTATCTAACAATGCCTTGACAAAAAGTTCATCATAAAAAAATAAAGCATATACATAAACCCAAATAGAAAATGAAACAGAATAAGCATGAATAAACTCCTGAAACATTGGTGTCTCCTATTTTAGAGCAGTCAATTTAATTTTAAAAAGAAATCAAATCTGTATGTAATACAACTATTTATATGTATCCCCCTTTGTAATCATAAATTTTTTTTATAAGAAACTTAACTTAAGGAACTTAATTACGCATTGTTTTCTCAGCTAACTGATTACAATTATCTTTATATATATATATATATATATATTTAATTAAATTACATAATTCCATTACATGTAGTAATTCACTTTCCAAATTTTTTTTATAATGTTATTTTTATAAGTACTAATATACAGCCAGTATGCTAGTAATATGCATACTTTTAAGTAACTATTAAATAAATAATATCCCTAACGTAAAGTGTTAACAATATTGTTAACTGCTTCTCCTTTGTTCGGTCTGTGACAGAAACTGCCGTCTAAAGTCTGGCGAGCTGAGGAAAGCCATCTCACATGCCCGCCTCCAAAACTGTTTAAGTTTGCGGTGAGAAGCAGCTCGTCTCTTCGTCAGATATGGAAAGCCAGTTATGAACAGTCCAGACGAGAAGCCCGAGCGCTGGGGCTGCTGATTCGCAGGAACAAAAACTTTACGGTCGCACAGTTCTGGAGAGAAGTGTTTACTGACTAAAGGAAAGTTATTATGTTTATGTGGTTGGTAAACCTGTGGGCTGCATTCATCAGGAAAATGTCATGTGTAATTCATAGGGCTATTTTCATGTTGTATGGAAAGTATGTCATACATTGCATTATTTTTAATATGCATAATCTTTATGTGGATGTGACATTTAAACAGTCAGTGTCTGACAATGTCTCAGGATATGCATTAACATTTTTTTTATAGTATATATTAACCTTGTATCTAGCCTTATTATCCTATGCAAAAAAACTGGTAACACTTGCCAACAAGGTCCCATTAGTTAATAAGTGTTAGGTAATGGATTAACAATAATGATTGTTACTGTCCTTTTAATTCTTGTTAACATTTTGTCACTTGAAATTATAAGATTTTATCTGCATTCTAAACAAACAGAGAAATTAAGCTTCAAAGTGTTTGCATTCTCTAGATTGGTATAGGATATGGGGAACAAGTCTCTTTCATACATCAGTCCTAAAATGAACACAACTTACAAAAAACATCACATAATGTAAAAAAGTTGTCACAGAATAAGAATATGTAAATAGTTACATATTTTTACAAAAAATTACAGATAGAGCTTTATAATTTTAAGGTGACGATTTGTTAATATAAAACAACAAATGTATATTGGGTAATACTGACTTCAATTAGCAGATATGGATAAATGGAATTTATTTTAAAGAACCAAAAGATCTACAGTAGGGTTTTTTAAAGCAGAATTGAACACCTTTCTCATTTCTCACTTTGAACACTGAAATGCACTTTGGACACTTTATTGTTGTTTTAATGCCATTTTTGTTAAATTGTAAATTATTAATAAAGTAAAATTTTCTATTTTTTATTACCAGTTCATAAGCGACAATAACCTCACAAATTGTTAATTAATCTCTAATTAAAAACATAAAAGCTGATTTTTCCCCCCTGGGAACTTTGACTTTAATAAATTCAGTTACAGTTTAGCAAAATTACAGAATACCCAGTAGATGCAAGCATTAAACATTATTTTTAATATTTGTTTCCTAGGCATTCAAATGTGAATATGGCAGTGTCCAGTACTCAAGGTAGCAGACATCTTACCACTAGATGGAGACAAACAATGCAATCTATGTACAGATATGTGCAATGTTTTCTGTATATAGTTTTTCAATGTAGATATATAGATACAATCAAACAATGTTGATAATTCTATTTTTCTTTCAGCTGCTTGAACTTTATGTATTTATATATCTCCATGTTTATGTTACTACAAAGTAAATCTTACAAAGATTTATTCAGTTTTAGCCAGTTTCTACCATAAATGTAATAAATTATAGAAAGTTGATTTGTATAGTTATAGCAAATACTTATGAAACTGAAGTACTGTGTCGATGTTACATGTTATTCTGTGGTTGAAACATTCTGTTAATCCATTCCATTAATCCATTACACTATTTTCATACAGGAATATCTGACACAAAATGGAGTAAAATTATGAATTCAAATGTTTAACTAATGTGTTAAGACATATACAGTAGTAAGTGCAATCATCATGATTTACTTTATTCTGATACTACTAGTGTAATATTCTAGGTACCCAAAAGCTACTGGAATTGCAAACATTTTTAAGTACAAGTGGGTACTTGTTATATCTACAATGTCAAACAACGCAGACAATATGAATCATCACATACTTTTCTTTGTTTAGTCCAGATATCATCATTCTTGAACAACAAGTTTTAACTGTTGGCAAGTTTTTACATGTAATTCAGTTATGCAGCTCTGATGAGTAGATTTCCAGCTTGAAGGAATGTTTAACTGATGTAGCGCAACAGTAATGTCTCTAATTAACACTCCTTCTAACCGACAATTACCAAAATTAGACATTTAAAGCTGTCCTTCCTCTGTGGACACTCTAAACCTCACTACTTTGTCCAGCAGTCTGGCCCTCCAGCACAGATGCTTTAAGTGCATGCTACTGATCATAAGTGTTTGTGAGAGAAACAGGGCTGTTTAACCATTGTTATTACAAAGATGCACCCTTACGCAAGTTCATTTAGAGCAAGCAAAGTGGGTAAATGAAAAATAGTATTCTCACTTGCAGAATAAATTAACCAACTTTTTCAAGATATAAAAGCTTTAAACAAATCCTGAGTAAAGTATTAATGATGTAATTTACTGTATAGTCATACAATAAAACATGAAATGTATTATTTTAAACATATTTCTGACATTCAACCAAAAACTGAAATTAAAAGTGCTAAGAAGTGCTAAAATGCTAATTTCCAGGTTGTAGGACTCATTGCTGCACCCTGTAGCAGGAGTGTACAATCCTTTAATTTAAATTTCATGAGTTTCTGCTTGGCAGCAATAATTTGTAGATAGAATAGGTTTAGGCGTATTTGATGAGCTGTCCGGGGAGAGTGTTCAGTGCTCGGCGGACCTTTGAGCCCTAGGATTTTTTAACCCTTCTTGTCTGTAAGAAGCGGACAGAGCTCTGCTTCTGACCTGGGGCCTCATGTATCAAAGGGAACTGGCAGACCGCTCGGGGTTAAGCCAGTTGTCTTTGAGCCGTGCAATGCCAGCTGTATATGACGGGATCATCTGCGTGTCTAGCCGGTATATAAGGTTTCCATACAATGCAGTTGACAAGCCAAACACTAAAGCGCAATTTGCAGAGATCGCCAGTTTTCCTAATGTAATCAGAGCGATCGCACATTGCTACAAAGGCGCTATCTGAAGATGAATTTGCATACGTGAATTGGAAACATTTCCATTCAATAAATGCTCAAATGCGCAGTAAACAAATATCGTGGCAAGGTGGCTTGGATCAACCCATGATTCATTTATCCTCACAAACAGCATGGTTGGGATAAGGCTCCAAGGTGGCACGGTGTGCGATGGGTGGCTTCTCGCTGAGTGATGTATTTAAAGATATTATTCAAGCTAAGTTTTTATTGTATTTTATTTTATTGAGTGTAATTATTTAACTGCATATCAGGAGTACGCGGTTATCCATTAAAGACATGGCTGTTAACCCCCCTCAACAACCCACAAACTGAACAAGCGTGCAGATACAATTGTAGTGTTTGCCTTTAGTCCTGTTCCGGGTTTTCTGTTCAGCTTAAGTACACTGACATATACACGTAGGCACGTCCAGCGTGAGAGGATAACAGTGGTAGCAGAATGGCAACAGAGCATGTAACATAGTGAATGAGAAAGTAAACAGCATGTTTGATACAAGTCTATCCCATTATCTAACGAACAACACTACAACTTGGCGACGAGGAACAAGTAGATCTAAACCCAAACACAAAAAAAAACCACCAGCTGGCTGGATTATACCGAACACAAAAAGATGACGACTCTCCCACAATTTCCGAATTTTGATTTCCACGTCAAATCCAGCTTAGTCGGCTCTCGATGTAAAAAATGGCAGAGTAGATTCGACCACTACCTACAAGCGTTCAATGTAGAAGAGGACAAACAGAATAGAGCACTCTTACTACATCACGCAGGACCCGAAGTGTTTGACATTTTTGAAACACTGCCATAAACAAGAAAAGATTACGCTACTGCAGTAAAGAGGCTAGACGTGTATTTCTGCCCAAAAGCAAACCCAGAGTATGAAACATATGTAGTCAGATAAACAAGACAACGCGCAGGTGAAACATTGGATGCATATCACACCAGGCTGTGACAGATGGCAACAAAATGTGAGTTCCCGAATGTGGACAAAGAAATCAAATCACAACTAATTCTAAGCTGCAGTTTGTCGCCGAAAGATGGCACTACTAGACAGCACAATGACACTTTAACAATTACTAGATGCAGGAAGAGCTCTAGAAACATCAGACAAACAAGCAGGAGGCATAGAAGAGATGCATGCAAAGTCATCCAAGTCATTCATAACACAGGCAATAAACAAAACAACTCTGGACAAGCACAGAGAAATTATAAAACAAATACTTGGTTTGAAAACACAACATGCCACAATTGTGGAGGACGTTTTCCACACTAGGGTGGCAAGTCAACACGCTACACAACAAGTCAAATCCATCAAAGTGCAAATTTAACAAAGTAAACACTGTGAACACAGATGAAACGTTGTGCAAAACATGTCCTGCAACATCAACAAGCTCAGAGGAAGACTATGTGTATGTTATACACACAGTTTAACATTCACAGCAACCTCAGTCACAAGTGGAGATCGTAGGAGTGCCGGTGAAAGTCATCATTGACTCACACACAAATTTTACTTTATTAATAATTTACAACACATCAGATGCAAAAACATTTTGTATATGGCTCGTCCACCCCTCTTCCACTGAAAGGAAAGTTCCAAGCAAAAATTAACTCCAACAACCAAGACACAGTAACCACGTTCTACGTAATTGATGTTCATTCAGGCTCTCTTCTGAGCTACAGCACCGCAACAGAACTTGGAATTCTCCAAATAATCCCACATTCAACAAACCAGATGAAGTTCCCACTGTTGAACATTTGCTACAAGATTACAACAACCTTTTTCAAGGCATTGGAAAACTAAAGATCTTCAACTGAAGCTACACATAGATGAGTCTGTTAAAGCTGACCACGCAACCACACAGATAAATTCCATTCCATGTCAGAAAGAAAGTGGAACAAGAACTTGACAAGCTGGAAAAACAAGGCATAATCGAAAAAGTCAATGGTCCAACACCCTGGGTATCGCCCATAGTTGTGACACCGGAATCCAAAAATCCTGGCAGTGTGCGCATATGCGTGGACATGCGACTGCCAAATTGCGCAATCCAAAGAGAACGTCACATCACCCTGACAGTTAATGACCTAATTCATAATTTGAACGGAGCTGTATGTTTCACAAAATTGTATCTAAATGCTGGATATCAACAGCTTGAGCTACATCCCGACTCCAGGTATATAACTTCATTCACAACTCATGCAGGGCTCTGGAGATACACTCGTTTAAACTTTGGAATTAGCTCAGCTGCAGAGGTTTTCCAAAACACAATTCAGCAAGTCCTTAACGGCATCCCAAATGTCAGGAACATGAGTGATGACATCATAGTCTATGGAAAAACATGAGCAGAACACAACACCAGTCTACAAACTGTATTCAAAAGACCCAGAGAGAACAATCTCATAAGATAAGTGTGTGTACAGCAAGTACAAACTAGATTTCTTTGGATATGTGTTTTCAGACAAAGGAATTTCTGCAGATCCGAAAAAAATAACAGCCATTAAGAACCTTTCAGAGCCACAGAATGCGTCTGAAGTACGTCTGCTAAGGATGACAACGTACTGTTCACGTTTCATTATGGACTATGCGACAACCACACCGCTGTGTGAACTTGTCCAAAAAGATCATGTTTGGAACTGGGGACACTAACCACATGCGACACTGAACAAGATAAATTTCAACTCATCCAGAATGCTACAATGTCATACTTCGATCCAAAGAAGACGTCAACACTTCTTGTTGATGCGAGTCAAGTCGGTCTTGGTGCGATACTGAGCCAGCCAAACACAGACAGGTCTGGTGAAAAAGCAATCACGTATGCCAGTAGAGCACTCACACCTGTATAACAACGCTACTCACAAACAGAAAGGGAAGCTCTAGCGATAGTCTGGGCATGGAAACATTTTTACTTATACCTGTATGGCTCACAATTTACAGTCATTACGGACCACAAACCACTGGAGTTCATCTTCAACAATCCTCGAGCATCTCCACCAGCCAGGCTTGAATGCTGGAGGCTGAGATTGCAACAGTACACATTCACACTTTAGTACAAAGAAGGAAAAGACAATCCTGTGAACTACATGTCAAGGCATCCCGTTGACGGACACTATACAGACTGTTCAAAAAACACCAAAAGTTACGTCAATTTCATAATCGACAACACCGTTTCAAAAGCAATGACTCTAGATGAAGTACGATGTGAAACTGGAAAAGACGCCATTTTGCAGATAATAATGAACAAGCTGAGAGGAAAAGGCTGGAGACTTTTGAAACAGACCATGTCAGATGTAGATTATGAAAAGCTAAAAACGTTCCATAAGCTGAGACATAAGCTCACAGTCAACACATCACAAGGCATTGTCCTCAGAGGAAACAGACTTGTCTTACCTTCTATCAAAAATCCGTCCAACTTGCACACGTAGGACACATGGGCATTGTATAGACCAAACAGTTGATAAGAGAAAAGGTATGGTTCTCCAATATAGATGCAGAAGTAGAGAAAGCTTTCCAAGAATGCATACCATGTCAAGCAGCCAAAGTTCTTTTATTTATTTATTTTTATTTATATAGCGCTTTTAACAATACAGATTGTAGCAAAGCACTGAACATTATCAAATAGAACAACAGAGTAA
>JAUCNO010000977.1:123167-140025 GCA_032353835.1 Enteromius viviparus | reverse complement strand
TTTCAAAAGTACAAATGTACACATTACTGTATGTGGGATGTTGATTGAAAAAGACTGTATATGAAAAGAAATGTGTATAATTTCATTTCTGATCTGAGAAATGAACCAAAGCCCCTGAGAATAACTATAAACTGTCTTTAGCCCTTTTATCTCCAGCGAAGGTTCTGATTGGTGTGTGATAAATTTTGACTCCTAGTTTTCCACCTGGGTAATTCTGTGCTAACTGAGCTCAAGCTGTGTTAACATTATTGAATGCTAGTGTTTTCTAAATGACCACAAGGTGTAAGCAATGAAAAATGTAGGAATTTGTGTGTAGAGTTTTGCACTAATAGTTCACAAAATTTGACTAAAACAGGGAAATAGTGTTTATAGTTCAGGGAAATGGGTGTGCTTTTAGAAAAATAGCGTTATGGTTTTGAAATTTTTGTTTAAAAGCTTAGTTATGAGAAAAACTGTAATACTTATATAAATAATATAACATAGTAACATAACAAGGGCACTGTCTGTAGTTTGGCCACTGTAATGGAATATGTAAAACTACTGCAGCTGTGTGATTGGCCAAAATGCTTTGTTTGGTTTTTCACAGATCTACTCTTCCCTGTGAATAAACTCTGCCCTAGTTTTGTAAGAACTGAATTTCTGAGTCAGAATTTTTAAAATCTGAATTTGGCATTCTGAATTTCTTAATCATCTTGAGATCTTGAAGTTGTATTAAAAAAAAACCCCAGATATTAGCAGTTTCAGAATTCAGAACAAAAAAATCTGTTGTTTGAAAATATATGTCTATAAAACTCTGCCTTAAAAAAATAATTTGTGTTAATTTTCAAATGTTAAATATTCAAGTTGAAATTTTTTAAATTCAAAACTATTTTAAAACCCATATAGTATTCAGTTTTGTTAAATAATGCTTGTTAATAATTGAAATTTACATAATTCAAACTTAAATAGATTTATAAAACAACCATAAAAGTGTATCTAAATAAATGTGACTTGAATTGTAGAAGATAAACCATTTTGTGATCACTGAAATATAATACCAGCTGTGGCATCTGTGGAATGGAGAGAGTCTGTTTCCTTGAAATGGGTCACAAGAAGCTTTGATGAATTTGGTGGAAGTCTATGAGGAAGCGTCTAATATTGGCCAGTGGTCTCACATTACAAGAGAGGACCGCTTACATTGGGAACCTGAGGGGAAACTACTCAGACAATATCCCACAAATCAATAAAATGTAAATGCAGATCCATACATTCAGAGATTCTGCCTTTGGAAAAGAGGCTGTAGGGTTTTGGAGCATACAGAGTTCATCTGGTGTTGGATACGACTGTAAGCTCTGAAAGTGGACAAAGCTCAGCATGTCTCTAACTCATTAAAGTCACCCACAGACAATTATTGACCGCTACCAACGCAAGAAAGCTGTACAGAACAGTTTTCTTCATCTGGTTTGTGGGGCATCAATACCAGGCTGTTTACAGTAATCAACATTAACAGGTTAGCTTGCTGTACTAATGCCTGAGGGAAGACATGGAAGAGCTCATACTTTTCACTCTTGGCAATCATTCAAATGCCCTGCATGCTCACAAATTGAAAAAAAGCATTAAGAAATCAGATTAACCATAGCAGAAAACTGATAATTTTTGCAATGTTGCAGCTGGGTTAGAGGAACCCTATTTAGCTTTTAGAAGATATTTACTGTATAAGCAACAATTGTTTAAAATCAAAACCCACAGTTGATCAATATCACAATTTGGGCAGTATTATAGTTGTGGATGCAAGCAGACAGCATGAGTTATGATAACATATTTTACTTAGGAAAAGTGGTGTTCACCACAATGCTTGGGGGGGGGGCGGAACATTGATATGCTATTGTTAAGGTGGCATAAGTGGATTTAGTGTATTGCTATATGGTTATCACAAGTTTCCATTATGTAAGAACAGCTGCAACTGTTGAGCACATTAAGTGTCCAAACATTTTGTTTAAATAAGTGTGATATTCAGGTCGTCAGATATGGCTTGGGTTCTTCAGTGTGCATCAGTGGAATTTGTTTTATCCATTCTATCGTCTAGCAGGAGAAAGTTATGCACCTGATCATTTAACAGGACACTTCTCCTCCAAAAGAAACTTTGACTGCGTCACTTTAAGCACTAGTACTCATTATAACCAACTTAGCCAACAACACTAATAAGCCAATAAATATAACAGAAAAAAAAATCTAAAAACACCTACAATTGGGTGGAATTAACGTATTAACAAGCTCCAGAACCTACAGAAATTGCTCATCTTGAGTTGCACAGATGTGATGAAAAGAATATTGATGAGAACTGACTTGAAGAATATTGTCCTTTCTTTAAGCTCTTTCTCATGAAACACTAGTCTGGACAACAACTTATTAATTACAGCATATCTAGCTTTTGTAAAACCCCTCTGTTTGAACTATTCTGTGAAAATTTGAAACTTAACAAAGCTTTACTGTGTGATTCACTGTTCAACATGATTCATACATTGCATTACAATTTACACAAAAGAGCTCCAGGCAGTCCTGTTAATGTTTACAGTATCTTATTTGCAGTGGTGAGTCAGAAAACTCCTATTCTGTGCCTTTATTTCATGATAGTATTTATTATTTAGAATTATTTCAAAACAGGCTTCAGAATCAATGACAAACCCCACCCAGAGAGACAAAAACCAAAAATCGAGAGAAAAAAAATATAAGCAATACATTTAGAATTGAAATAAAGACACTACTGTCTAAAGGTTTTAAGTTTTTTTTTTTTTTTTTCAGTGATTACCGTCATCTTGACTACAGAGACGGTCTCTGCATTTGATAAATAAAGTTTAATTCTCGTCATTATACATTACCATTTCTATATAATAAATCTATACAAATAAAAGTGACTTGACTTAAAATGTTTTTGAAGGAATTTTCTACTACTGACCAAAATATAGCTAAAGCAGTAATATTGTAAAATACCATTTAAAATAACTGCTTTCAATTTGATTGTATTTTAAAATGTAAATTATTGCTGTGATTGTATTGAAATATCCAGCATCATTACTCCGGTCTCCAGTGTCACATGTTCCTTAACAAATCATTTTAATATGCTTATTTACTGCTCAAGAAACATTTATTGTTTTTTATATATATATATATTATTGATATAGTTATCAATATTTTAAATGTTAATGTTATACAATGCCCTCTACTAATATTGGCACACTTGGTAAATCTGTGCAAAGGTGGCTGTGAAAATAAATCTAATTAGTTTTATCCTGCTGATCTTTCCTTTAAATAAAAATTAAAAATTCTATGCTATCATTGAATTAAAACATTTGAAATGGGGAGAAAATCTCATAGTGAAAAAAATGTTTTTCTCCAATACTTGTTGGCCACAAATATTGGCAATTTGTAATGAGTAAATTTTTAATGAGTAAAATATCTCTGAAGTATATTCCCAATTATTTTCACAATTTTGAGCACTCCAGGGTGATTAACATGAAAATATCCAGCCCTGACTTCCTGATTCACAAAAATATACATAGAAGGGGAAACAAAGCACAAATCCCTTAATTATCAATACAAAGAAGAAATTAGAATAAGAATAAACACAATGAACATAATGAGAAAAACCAAAGAATATATTTCTTATATGCTGCAAAAGGTAACTGAGCTTCCCAAATTAGTGAAGTGGCTAAAGCAGTGAAAATTTTCATTTCCACCATCAGGGAAATAATGAAGAATTTCCAATCAACATTTAATGTTAGGAAACTTCCTGGAAGAGGACACATGTCTATATCTTCCTAATACACAGCGAGGAGTAGAGTTTGAGTGGTTTAAGACTCTTCAACGACCACAGCTGAAATGAAGCTTTTGCCTTGGCAGTCCCAGTCCTCTGACCTGAACCCTGAGTGAGGTGAACTAAAGAGTAAAACCAACTTGGAGCTGGTAATCTAAAGGGTCTGGAGTAATTCTGGATGAAGGAGTGGTCTCTTTTCTCTTATCAGGTGTTCTCCAAACTCTTCAGGCATTACAAGAAGAAACTCAGAGCTGTTATCTTCGGAAAAAGACATAGCAATAATTGGGTGCCAATAATTGTGGCCAACATGTATTAGAGAAAAACATTTATTTATTATCCTGATTTTCAATTGTTTTACTTTGAATTTAGTGATTTTTTTAATAAAAAGTCAAAAGGATAAACAATGCAGTTTTATTTTCACAGCCACCTTTGCTCAGATTGAACTGTAAATGCTGTTCTTCTAAACTTTCTATTCAAAGAAACCTGAAAAACTTATACTCTGCTATTTTCTACATAATGATAATAATAATAATAACAGTAATAATAAATGTTTTCTTGAGCAGCAAATCCGAATATTAGAATGATTTCGATAACTGAAGTAATAATGCTAAAAGTTCAGCTCTTAAATCACAGGAATAAATTACACCTTAAAACAGATTAAAAATGAAAACAGTTAATCTTACTTTAAAAAGTAAGATTTTAAAATGTTACCTGTGTTTACTGTACTTTTGATCAAATAAATGGAGGCTTGGTGAGCAGAAAACAATTCTTTAAAAGAACATTAAAAATCTTACTGCTGAAAAACTGGTAGTGCACAAAAACCTGAATATTATATATATATATAATTTATATAACTGAGCCAGTTATATAATCCAATCTGTCGGAATGAATCAGGCTTTTTAAGGCTACATATGCATACATATACAGTATGAAAGAGAAGATGATCTTGCATTATGATGAGGCTTTTTCCAGTATATTCTGGCAGCTTGAATTGGATGCTATAACCATAATTCTGGGTAGACTGGTGTAACTGTCCCTATAGCCTCGCCACTGATTTGCACATCAATTTTATACTTGTAAAAAGGATGCATTCTTACTTTTCCTGATGGTTAGACTTGCTGTAGTATTTGTTTTTCCAAGGTTGTTGACTGCCTCACAGGTGTATAAACCAGCATCTGATTCTGTGGATTTCCTGATCAACAGTTCAGATATTTTCCCCCTGTAGAAAGTTACATAATGTTATAAGGTCATAAGGTTATTTACAGTATATTGCTTCTCAAAAGACTTACATGATAAAGAACTAAATTTAAAATAAGAATTTAAGTGTGATATAGCATTAATACTCTAATCTTGTACAGTATCTTGAGAGAGGCCTGTTAAGATTGTACAGGGTGAAGTTTGACAATCACCTGCCCACATGCTAAACACATGGCAGATATCCGTTTCTGAAAATGCAACAGTAACATTTCTGACTTTCATTCATCCTGCACAACTAATAGCTAATCGTGTTTTTTTTCTTATGAAGGAAAACCCTGATTCAGCATGAATAACATACAATCATGTTTTTTTCTTAAATATTATTCTGCTATAGGAACTTACTGTTTCTTTTTTTTAAGCTTTATGCTTTTGGGTTTGTTTTTGCCTGCAAGTTCTTTTCCATTTTTGTACCACTTAATGCTGGGTGCTGGGTTTCCCGCCACAATCTCACACTTCAGTAAGGTCTTTTTTCCATCCTCCACTGTCACACTCCGTAGGTCTTTTAACTTGGGTTCCGCTGAAACAAAAACATGCAACAAATTACTACTTACAGAATTTACTACAGAAAGCAATAAACCCAAATGAGGGTGAATCTTGCAATATTTCACCCCATTTTAATTACATTTTTATTGTAGACGCATTTGATGAGATGTCATGAAAGATGTCAAAAATTTTATGTTTTTGCAAAATATTACTCAGATCTTCTCTGGAACCCACGCTGCTGAAATACATCATTCTAGACATTTGTTTCAATAGATCCCAGCTTTTATGATGCCATGAAGTTTAATATAGTGCTAGTTAAATGTAATGCTTTAATTAAACATTCATCAGAAAAGCCAGCACTCTCTCCACCTTCAATTCCATGTGAAAACCCTTTTGCAAGGCACTGTTCCCCCAACTGCTCCCTGGGCGCCGCAGCAATAGCTGCCCACTGCTCCGGGTGTGTGTTCATGTTATGTGTGTGCTTGTTCACTTCTCACTGCTGTGCACGTTGGATGGGTTAAATGCAGAGCACAAATTCCAAGTGTGGGTCACCATACCTGGCCACAAGTCACAAGTTGAATTGAGTTTATCATAAATATCAGATCAGACCATATTGCAACATGTTGTATACAGTGTATTGTAAATGTATTATTAATAAATTTATAATAATAATAATAATAATACATTTTATTTGAAGGCACCTTTCAAAGCACTCAAAGCACTGAATGCCCTAGTGGCTAAGCAAACAGAAGTTACGACAAGAGAAACAGATAAAGGAGATCTGAGACTATGCTTCGAGGTGTAAGTATGAAGCGAGTCAGAAAGATATGGTGGTGTAGAGTTATGAAAAGCTTAAGTAGAATCTTGAAATCTACTCACATTTTTTTGAGAAATTAATTTTTGGTGAATATCTTCAAGGGTATCAGGAGGCCATAGAATATTAATATTATTGTGAATAAAACAACTGTGTTGGTATTTTCACATGTAATCCTTTAATTATTTTGTTTAAATTCTGCAAATATTACAGCATCGTTCTAAAAAAAAAAATAAAAAAACCATCATATCACGACTTAAACAAAGGTAGATTCACAAATAGACTAAATAATGTTTCCATGCGTTTCTTCTTTAAAAGATAGGGTTAGGTTGATGAAACGGCAACATTTTCAGCAATTTTGCCAGGATCCTTTTTTTTAAGTGTTGCTTGGGCACTTTTTCTCTGCGAATCAGTAACATCTGAATATTTTAGATCAGTTGTGGGGCTGTGTCTCACCTGGTTGCCCGTTGAGAGCAACATTAACTAAAGTTGCCCAGCAACACTGTTTAAAAAGTTGCCCTGTGTATCATCAGCCTTAGACTGTAACATTTTCCTGTCAGAGCAAAAAGTTAATTATAAGTCCAAACCAGCAGAGGGTGATAGCGGTACTGCAGCAATAGCTAAAGTTTGAAAAGATATATGGATAACTTCAGATTAAGAAACCACATTTCATAAACCTGTTCATTTTTTTTTTTTTTTATTTATTCAGAGATAATGTTCTGGAGAGATTTTTCAGTGATTTTACACCCTCTTAATGTTGCTATGTTGGTGATGGTATAGGGATGAATACTGGATGATTACAGTAATGGTCCCACAGACAACATAGCCAATCTAGGCGAAAAACAAGTGCACTTCCAAAATGCACTAATTTTGTACCTAATATACTAAAAATCGTAATATACAAAAAAATTTGAGACAACATGAATATGAACTTACATGTGATTTTAACTTTGTTACAACTAAATAAAAATGTATTTAGTTACCACTTGTAGTACACTTGAACCCATCTTTCATATACTAGTAGGTTCAAATGTACTATAAGTCATAACTAAATAAATTTTTGTTAATACTGAGATTGTATGTTAAATACACATTTTACTTTATATCCATTGTGTCTCAAAATAGCACATCAAAATAATGTAGACTTAGAAGTAATAAATAAAATGTTAGTATATTAAGTACAAAATGTGTGCATGAAAATATTGCACTTTAAGTACATTATGGATGTGCACTTGTTTTTGAGCTGGGAAGCTCAAATGGCACAGGTTCACATCTATTTTCCACATACACTTTTTTCTGACTATTTATTCTTGAATTCAGGGTGGGTAAAACTAACAGAAGAATTTAGAATTCTACTGAACAGCTGCTCGATTTACTGTGAATCATAAGAAACACTAAACTACAAATTAGTCAAAACCCCCTGTTCCCAATGATAAACTATGCAGCTCAAAATATTGCTCATCTGCAGGAACTATTGCCTTATCTTACAACATTTCCTGTTGACAAGGTGCTTTTAGTAACAAGAATCGTTTGCACAGCACAGTGATGACAGACCTGCTTCATTCCTGTAGAAATCTAGTGAGACACCTACTTGGTTTCCTCACATAGATGGCCTCCAATCACCAGCACACTCCACTGAGTGTGTTAGACATATTTTAGTCATAGTTTACTATAGTAAAATCATAATATTGAGCAGCTTTGTGCCTGATCTCTATGTTTTTTTCGAGTCGGTGCAGTCTCTATGTCCAGGCTGCTGCCCATCCAGCTGTTTCTTTATGTCACAGACCAGTTCCCTTTGGGGAAACTCCTACACTGTTTCTTAGGCTGCAAAATCAAGTCGGATCAGGGTCCACATTCCAGTACAGCGAAAGAAGGATTCCATGATCTAACATGAGGTTCAGATGTTCATAAAGCTCTTTCTGATTCTGACAGACAAATCAGCCGCTGATCTTATTTTCCCTGTACCTTTTCTTAACAGTAATAAAACTTTTATAATTAAATAGGAGGAAATCCATTAGTGATGTACTTTTGACTGGAGAATTATTCCACACAAACTTACATCAAAACTTTAAATCATTCAGAACAACCTTACAAAGTTTATATAGATGTATTTACCTATTTACATTACTATCATATACAGTATTCAATTTGGACACTTCAGTTGCTCTTGTCTAATGACTATATCTAAATGTATAATGATATTTTTTCTTTATTAACCTTAACATTTCAAAAGTTTTCTTCTCACATGTTGTGAATCAGATGGTGTTTTAGTCATTTTTAGTGATGTACTGTATGAAGTCAGTTCTCCCCACACAGTGGAAAAACCCCAGGTGTAGAGAATCATATTAACCATGGACTACTAACAACAAAAAATTTGCACAATCCATTCGTCTTTATTTTAAACACTAGATCTATTTTATATATATATATATATATAAATATATATATATATATATATATTGTCTTTATGTCAGCTGTTAAGATTTAAAAGATTTCTAACAATAAATAAAAGTTGCTTTGATATTTTATGTATGACGAATAGACATTTTTAAGTTGACTTTAAGGTCCAAACACTTCATGACTTCCTGTCATGTGTTTACACACACACACATACTACCACCGTGCTGAAACTCAAGGAACAAGACTTAAGCGAGTTTCATCCAAAGCTGGCACGAGCATGTTTCAACATGAGCATATTACCGAATAAGTGCAGAAACGAGAATGAGTTCTTCTGCCTAATTTTTCACCAGAGGATAATTCACAGAATCTTTTCACTCAGACATTCTGCCATGCGTCACAACTGTCATAAAATGAATTAACAATTAACATTAAAAATTAGCCAATAGATGGAAAAATACCTAACTTTTAATTCCTGTGACACATAATCTTAATACTTAGTGTAATAATCAATACCTAAGAGTGTGTGTTCAGTTACATACAATGGGGTCACAAAATGACAGCATCAGATTTAAATCTAATTTAAATCAGAAAATAAACTGTGAAATTCTTAAATTAAATTTTGAAATATTCCATTTGTTTTGGCTTGGGTCTTTTTTAAACATCTCAGATCAGGCTGTGAATCATGATCATCAGGTGTAGTTCATCATGAAGCTCCGGTAAAGAAGACATAGACATCAAAGTATACTGAGACATTCTCCCTACGTACAATTTCTCAATTCAACCTTTCGCTCTAATTGTTTTTAGATAAATATAATGCTAATAAGGAGAATTTGTATAGGTACAATTTGCATTCGATTTGAGGAATTTTAATGGCACCAAACAATTATAAAATCATCTATAAGTTAAGCAGCCTATGTGATAAACAGAAATCCTCTCCAAGTCACCAGACCGGTGGGACATGTTAATGGTTACAAAAATTTCCAACCTTTCTTCCTTGGCAGAGTAATAGGCCAACAAACGTGACATTGGATTGCAACACCTGTAAACTAAAAGCACAGCTCACGAGTAAAGAGCTCTGAACTGAGCTCAGAAACAATTGAAGCCTACTCAATAGTCGAGCTCTCAATCCATTTCCAACACCCAAAAACTGGACACATTTCCCACACCTCAGCAGAGCAGCACTTTACCTTGTGGGGAGTTGTCAGACCTGCTTGATCTCTCAGGGTCCTTATCCTTTTTCTTTACGCCACTTTTACCTTCTTTACTTGTATTCTTCTCAGACATGGTGGCTTTTAGGTCTGATTCCTACGCTCTGTTAAGCTGTCAGTCAGTCAAGGTTCTGTGCACGGTGTGAACGTGGTCTCTCTTCAGCCAACTGTTGAACAGAAACTCTCACCCGTGAGCATGTGTATTTTACTGCTCAAAGAGGCGGGACCAACTTTCACTGTGTCAGATTTCTGGATCTCCCACATTACAAGCTTTACTAATCTCTGCAATTTTTTTTTTTTTTATCAATAAGTAACCACAGTTATGTTAGGGTATTTAAGAGTGCTGCTGCTGCTTTGAAGACTTCTTCATATTTGAAGAAATTATTCTTTACCAGTGTTGGTGAGTAACTAGTTACAGGTAAGGGAATTACCTAATTTAATTACAAAATAAATGTAACCGTAATCCGTTACAGTAAACTAAAAAATCTTTTTTAATTAAATTACATTTACTAATGTTAACATTTACACACACACACACACATAGATATTTTTATTGTTTTCTTTCCTAAACTGCTCTGAAATATAATACAGCAATGTTTTATGAGTTTATGATACCGAATAAGATGTTTATTTCCTATTTGGAATTATGTATATGCTTTTTTTTTATTAGCTGTTAGATGTGGTTTTTTGTCATAGTTACAGTATGCAAGGATTTGATTTCAAACACAGCTATTAAATTATTTATTGCTATGGTTGTAAATCTGTATTTAAACTCAGAACATTCTTAAAGTAAAAAGTGGTGGTAGTTTGATTTTTAGTTACTTTGATTTAAATAAAAAAATTTGCACTACATACAGTGAAATTAGCCATAACAAAATACTCAGCAATAATTTAGCAATAGAAAAAACATTATACACACAAAATACTTATGTCATGCTCTGACATCCTTTCTTTGGATGTGACGACACGTTGCTGACAGAAGCATTGCAACCTTGACGAGACCAGACAAGCTTGATTTTAGTTCTTGCTGTTAGATCACTTTTTGATGTGGATCTGTCTTGTTTGCCATGTGGGGCAAATGTCAGGCTACAGCAACCAAGAATTTCATACAACACACTGGAAATGGAGCTTTACAATGGTGATTCATTCAAAAGAAATACACTAAACAAAAAATCTGATCCGATTCATCAGGCAAAAAAATACCCTTAAACAGTGTTTAATGAGCATTTAAAGATTTTTGAAGATTTCTTTAATTAAATGCCCAATCAACGTGGTTTCAATGTTTTATGGGTTCATTTCATAAATACAGCCGAAGGAGGCTGGTAAAGCGAGCATTGTCTCGATGCTGAACGCATGTTGATGCTTACTCTTATTCTCTTTATTCCCGCAGAACTCAGCTCGTGACCAATTGGCCCAGCTGCACCACTCACCTGGACACCACAGCTTCACGGATTCACTGGACACCACGAGAAAGAGGAAAAAAGACACCAGCACACCGATTGACTGCCGCCGAGCACCGCCATTATCACTGTTTGTTCATTCCTTTTTCCATTAAGTCCACCCTTCGGGGGTTGCAAACCATTCCCTTGTCGAGTTGTCTTTGCCCGGTGGTGACATCATATATACTGTATATATACAATGAGGTCAATATTCAGTATTTAAGTATTTGATCACCCTATGATTTTGCAAGTTTTCTTACTTACAAATCATGGAAGGGTCTACAATTTTCAGCATAGGTGCATTTCGACTGTGAGAGACAGAATCTAAAAAGAAAAATCTTATGAAGATTTGTCAAATTCTGTTAAATGTGTATAATTTGAAATGGCACAAGATGGCAACAGCTGATAATGCATATCAGAGCAAAAACCATGCATTGAGGTCAAAAGGAACTGCCTGAAGAGCTGAGAAACAGGTGTCACTCATCTGTGGAAGAGTTCAGAGAAAAATTCTGCTTCACTGAAGGGACACAAAAGCATGTATTCTCTGTTAACCTCAATGGAAGAATTTTGAAACAAAAAGGACTCTTCCTAGCTTTCTGGTCAAACTGAGCTACTGTGGTGTGGTTTTCTGGTCTGAAAAAAACCCTCTCAATTATAAGAAACATATTTGAAGGAAACCAGCTATGCTCAAAAAGTGCAGTTTTCCTTCCTTTAAGAAAGATTTGAGATTTTGAAAAAGTAAAGATGCTTCATCTAAATAGTTAAGGGTATGAATACTTATGCAATGTATTTTTTTCAGTTTTTTAATTTTAATAAATTTACAATGCTGTGACAATTCTGTTTTTGCTTTGTCAGTATGGTGAGTAAATGTTTGTGTGATATTGCTTAACTATATAATGCAAATATGGGACTCAAACAGGGACATAATTACATTCTTTAGGCTCCATCACACATTGAGTTGTTTCCCTGCATATTTGTAATCAATCAACTGTATGAAATGTCAGATGACCCACATGTGTCTGGGGGGTTGGGCCAAGTGTGCTAAATGTGTTAATTGTTTTTCACAGTAATTTATTAATCAAATTAATGTGTTAAAATGCCAGAGATTTTTTTTTTTGTTAATTCTAGGTAGGCAGATCAGGCACAAAGAATGTTTTATTTACAGTGCTAACTTCTGACATGCTCCCCTCACAAATCCAGTCCTGAGCCATTTCCTTTGGCATCGGCACGTCAGTTACTGAGCAAACAGGTCACACTTCAAAGTTAGTTCTCGGTACGGTTTAATTCGAACCTTTCAGTTTCACCCAGTGGGTGTTGAAACTCAGCCCTCCAGGTCGACGCCACACAGTCATCCTGAGAGTCTCCAAGAGGTGGGTGGGGTTGGGCGGTTCGAGGAAATCTAGGAGTCCTTCCTCTTTCACAAAGGCTGATGTGTCACAACTATGGTTACTGTTAAGGATACGGTTAAGTGAGCTTGGAGTAAGAATGTGTGGGCTTCAATAAACAGAAGCATGCCGCTACAGACCTGCGCTCCAAAGCATATAGAGCATGTGTAAACACAGCGAGTTCTCATCCAAAGGGATCCGTCTCAACACACAGAGACAGACTTCACTTACTTCAAACAGGATGCCAGAGACAGGAAGTAATCCTGCCCAAGCTCACTGGAAATACGTGCCATCTACATTTCTGCAAAACTCCAAAAAAAAAAAATTATGTATGAATTACCTGCTGAACACTAGAGGTGGTAAAGTCAGATATTCTTTCCTTTCACCTATTCCTATTTGTTTATTTAGTACTGACCTGAATAAAACCTTTCACATAAAAGATGACTACATATAGTCCACAAGAGAAAATGATAGTTCAATGTATAAAAATGAATCAAAAATGTATAAAAATGACTGGTTTAGAAGTTTACATAGACTTTATTGTTAACACTGTATTATCTGAATGATCCACAGAATTATTAATATGAATTATCATTTTAGTAATAGATAGTCTATTTTTCAAACAATTACTTTTCTCAGCATCTTTATAAACCACAAATGCACAGAATATGTTTTTTTTTTATTTAAAAAAATACAAAGAAAACCTGAAATTAATTAATACAAATAAATAATAATGCAGTGGGATGAAAATATATACAGGGTCACTGTATATCACATTAACATAGGTATATTATTCTTCCTAAAATAGAAAGTTAATAAAAAAGCAATATTCAGTCAAAATGACAAATAATGGGTATTTGTATCAACATCTTATGATCAGAAATTATTTGTTGCTATTTTTGAGTGGAACTTCCCAAAACTGGAAGTGCCTCCCATTATTAAAACTCATCTTATTAGGAAATAAGGTTAACGTGAATGTTAAAGGATAATGTTCAGAACGCAACCTTCTGCAGGCATTTTAAGCTAATTTATAATACACTATCTATTTTAACAATTTTGTTCAATAAAACCATATAATTACTTGACTTTGATTTTGCTTTATTTGAAGAAATTATCATTGCCTCATTGCTATTATATGTATTTAAATTAATTTTAAAGCCTATTGTTTGCTTAGGTATATTTCTATTATTACAAAAAAATTATTAGAACAATATGATCGCATGATTAATCATCAGAATAATCTACCCATTACTCTATTACCAAAATAATCTTTAGTAACAGCCATAAATGGGTTTGGTTTAGGCATTAATTAAGTTCTCAACTGCCACAATACATACCTAAAGCAACATAAATGCGCAGCAATTAATGCAAATATTTGATTTCGCTAATATTTTTTTTCTGAAGAAAGAAACAAGTATAGTGATGATAGCCCAAATATTTAAAAGAAAGATGGCAGCATCACAATGTTATTTTTTACACAGAGATTAGTAGGTCTCTTAATAAAATATGTTGAAAACAGATGTCCTTTCGGTCAGTCATTACATATGTGTGCTTAAAATGATCGTATCTCCTAAGTTAAAGAAATCCAGCTTGGAGTGTGGGCATCCACAGGTAGAAACATACGTTGCATATGACAATAATGTAAATCATTGTTTAGATAGCATAATTGTAGTAGTCTAAATGCATCTGTTTTGCATTGTCCCAACACATATTTATTGGCTGAAAAGCTAAATTTGGTTACTTTATTTTATTTTCAGCAGAATGTCTGAAGAATAAGACATTTCTGTCTTTTTTCCGAAAAAGTATTATCTGAGCCGGGGTCCTCTAGTTGAGTTAACAAGGAATGATCCAAATAACTTTTTAACTGGAAACTAGAAAATTTCACTGCAAGACCCAACAATTTATTCTTTGTGGAAAGATTTTATTATATGCGTTTATAAAAAGCAGAAGTGTACCTGTTATGCTTAATTTATGATTTCAGAAAAAATGCATAGGGCAAGCATAATATTTTTAAAAAGCTAAATATTAGTATTAGTGCAACTATGCAACTTATTTAAATTTATTTCATGAGTTCAGCTTCCTGCCACCTAATTCACTTTAAAGTCATCGGGACATTTACTGTAGAAATCTTACTGCAGTATTGACAGTAAGACACATGGCCTGATTAGGGGCACTATTACGCAGACAACGGATAGTGCAGGGTTCCATTTTATAACAGGCTTAAAAATATGATTCATGTTGCAAAATAGTGTTGTAAATAGATGCTTGCGTTGCTCAATGCTGTCATTTCCTTTAAACAATAATTGACAAAGATGCGTAATTGGTGACTTTTATTCACCTACGCCAAGTCTTTTCGAACAAACAATTTATAGTAGTGGGTTCAAGGCACTTAGGGAACCTCAACTTTCCAGAGAACATTTCTGAGAAATCGCAGACTTTCCGTGAGTGCAATCTGTATAAACATGACGCCTACACGTAAAGCGTAAACCCCTCGTCCCCATCAATGCAAAAAAAAGGTTCTGATCATCCCTCTGTGTTCCGGGATCTGTTATATCTGTTATAAAGAATTCATTAAATCATTTTTGCAATCATCACTTTTTCTGCTGTGGTGTTATTCTGCTATTTGTAGAGGAATACGAATAATGCCTGTTCAGATTGCAGGATTACACATTTAATCCTTTGGGTCATGACAATCGTGTGAAAAGAGCTCATTAAAAAAAATAGCCTACAAGCATGAAAAGTAAAATACAGACCTTCAGGTATGAGCAATAAATGACATGCAACACAAAACTCTACTGACGTCTCAAAACATTTTTTGATCCTTTCCCTTTCTCTATGAGTTTCTAGGAGGGGCGAAGACTGAACATACAGCCTGTTTGAACTTGAACAGATCAAAACATTATCCAAAACGTTCACTGACAGCTTTCCTCATATTTATTTGGGCTTTGTTGTCTTGGTTACACACTACCCCATATGGCCACATTTCTGGAGATGTTATTTCCACGATAACAAAATTTAAGCATCTGGTGATGCAAAAGACTAGATCAAACATCAACAGTTGTACATGTACTTTTGTGTCTATTGTACGGCCTATATATTTATTTATGTGTGTGTGTATTATTTATATACTTAATATGATCATCTAGTCCTGAAAACCAACTCCTCATCACTTACTGTGTTTAATTAATTTTTTTTACAGCAAAGCACCTTTAATGAAGTAAGTATTTTTTGAGCTGTGCATAGATGCATTTTGCAGGTGTATGTTTTACATAGCCATAAAAGGTCATCAATACCACAAAAAACCATGACAAAAAACTATAATTATACAACCACAATATAAATATTATGATTTGTGTGAAAGCTAGTGTAAAACACAAGCCCTGTGCTTTGGTGCACTGAAGATACTGAGATGAAAAGCCAGAGTCATGAAGACAGTCTCGCTCACATCCAGATGTCCCACACAGTGTGTACTGCTCATAATGGACTGTTTTCATTCAACATTTCTGAAAGTGAAGTTGTTTGGGCTGTTTGATAAACAAAGTTGTAACTGAAGGAAGAGCACACTCAACAAAGGCCAACCTGAAAACAACACACACACGCACAAACTACACAATCTCTGTCCATCTAACTGTTTTTGGGCATCTTTTTGACCTCCGTAGGGGCAACAGGACATGTGATCAGCGGTTACTAAAAACAGTTGATTAAATCACCTCTTTGCGTCCCAAATCAAGTGATAATTATCATTAGCTACAGCTTACCAAATTACATTAAAGTCACAGATCAAGGAAATTTGCATATAAAGAGCTGTGATAGGGTTTGGTATAAATACATTTCATTCTACAATATAAAAGTTCTGAATATAAATATTTGTAATATTCTGAATATTATAATATTCTTTATATTCTGAATATAAAAGATAAACAAGGAGTCAGTGAGATGCTTGTTAATGCAAGCAAAGGTGAATCGTCCAGAGGAGGTTTAACCCTTTATAGGGCACTCATTGAAATAATTGAAAATTCATAATTTCAACCCTGGAATGTTGTCGGAGGCTTTAACAAGACTTTTAAGCTTTTGTTACT
>JAUCNO010000977.1:73723-84939 GCA_032353835.1 Enteromius viviparus | reverse complement strand
TTGCGAGAAACGACAGCGTGGCCATACCTGCAAGTGAGCACCTGACATGTGCTGTGGACTTAAAGCTGTACTGTACTCCTCTTAAGATTGACTGTAAGAGAGAGCCAGTGTTTGGTAAAATTATTCACATTATCCCACAGGCTGATAATGTATCAATTCTGCTGTTTGTATGAATTTTAAAAGTCAAATACTTTAATGATGATTTTTATCCATTTGTGGTAGAGCAAACTAAAGAACATAAAATGATCAGCCTGACCAGTGCAGCAGATGGAAGACTTTTATACATAATGCTGAGTTTTAGTACAGTACGTGAACTGTATGTAAACCCAAGGTACAAGATTATTTAATTTGTGGACAGACAGACTTTAGATCGTCTTGCCTTTTAAAGGGAGAATTCACCCAAAAATGACAATTCCATCATCAATTACTCGTGCTCATGTTGTTTCAAACCTGTATGAGTTACTTATTTTGTTGAACACACACAAAGTTATTTAATGAAGCTTGCTAACCCAACAGCTTGTGTCATTGAATCGTATAGCATCAAGAAAATGCTATGGAAGGTAGGTACTTGTCAACTGTCTGTTATCCACCATTTATTGAAATATCTTTGTGTATGTGTTCAACAGAAGAAGTAAACTTCTACAGGTTTGGGACAACATGAGTAAGTAAATGATGATATAATTTAAACTATCCCTTTAAGATTTAATCAATAACATGATCTACTAATCAACCCAAACTCAGTGATCAATTCTTAAATATAGCTATAGTCATCTGTCATTATTTTAAGGTGTGTAGATATATTGTCTGATTTAAAATGTTTTATCTTATACGCTTGAGTATATAACTGGGATTAATTCAGTCCTGTTATAAGACGTGTACCATATAATTGTTGTTTCAGTTTTACTAATGCGTGTTAAGTTTGTATATGCTGTAGTGAACTTGTTAAAAATTGTTGTTGAAAATTTGCACATTGGCAATGACACATTACAATGACAAATGTTATTCTAAATATGTATTGTTCATACCAAGACGACATTTTTTAATAATTAAATTTAATTAAATGTCTAATATTCTTACAATCTGTCTGTTTTGCTTGTTTTAGAATTACAAATTCTTAGTTTTAATATCAACACATTAAAAAGTAGTTTTAAATTGCACGTTAATCACACTTTTTCAACACATAATGTGTTTAAATAACACATATTTGTGTGTTTAATTACCCGACACAATTTTGTGTGTTAAAATGGCTTACACATCTGTTGTTAAATTCAACACAACATGTGTTGTCCCTGAGCACACTCGGTACATGTGTTATTTTTAACACATATTTTTGCAGTGTAGTGACGCCACCAGACAAACTTCCAAATAACACCTTTCCCTGCATCTGTAGCTCTTTCAAAAAAACGTCAATTTCAGCCTCACTATAATTTGATTTCTTGCGGTCCTTTTTCTTGCCATTGTCACAGAGTTTTTGCTTTAGGAATGAGCTCATCTTATATGTTAATTAAGCAGGGGCGTTTAGACGGCGGAACATTCAGCTGCACACAATTCCACGATCTTTTGTGATTTATAACCGAATGACTGGCGTACGCATGGATTTCGTGTGTACGTTCGTTTTCTCTCAATAGCTCTTACGATCAAATCAGAAAAGTTCTTAGATAAAATCAAGGATGGTTCCTACGCGAGTCTTTATAAATGAGGCCCCTGATTTCTAGTGATTATCATCGTCTTGACTACAGACCGTCTCTGCATTTGATAAATAGTTTAATCTGGTCATTATACATTACCATTACTCTGTTCTTATACTTTATAATGTTCAGTGCTTTGCTTCAATCTGTATTGTTAAAAGTGCTATAGAAAGAAAAGTGATCGATGAACAAAAAAAAAAGCTTTAAATGGGATTTTCAACTTTTTATTCCATCCAGTCACATTATATGCATCTATAGAACAATTTACATTTTAAGAAATCACTTTAACTCGCCTTAAAAAAAATTGTGAAGACAAAAACATCCTAAATCAGTGATAATGTTTCTAGGACTGAACCTTACATTTTCAGAATATCTAATATCGCTTAAATTTATTTTGAAAAGCAAATGTACTTTTACTATTTTACCAATCTGTGAATTTTTCCCCGTAAACATTTGAAGCTTGTGTTTTTCGTGCTTTTATTTTTTGCACACAAACATCAAGTACTCTCACGGTATTTCATTTCTAGATGTAATATTTACATGAACGCTTATTATTCAATATAGGTTTTCTAGAGTGTTACCAACAGCACTGCATTTAAGCATCACATTACATTATCAAGACCTACACAAAAAGCATTAAGAGTAAACAGGGCCAAGGTGAAGCATTCAGATACACAAGACAGATAAAAAAAACATTCAACAAAACAAATTAAAAATTCCCTTTAACGACAGGTGAAATTAGACTTGAAGATGAATGAGAAAAATGAATGGAATATTGAGCAGTCTTGCGCTGTTAGTGTATTAAATTCAGTATGTACATTAACCAGAATAATCAAAGAACATGATCTTTATGAATTGGACACATTCTTTCAATGTTTAAGACAATATGTTACAATGTTGTATCTGAAAGAAAAGAATAAAATAAATGTATATACAGCAAGACATCTATTGTTGCAATGCTTTTAAGATACATTTCCAAAGAGCCCCCCCCATGTGTGAATATGTGTAGATAAACAGTTGACTTCAATATACAATCGAAGAGGGACATTTTTAATGACAAAGCAGTATGTACAAACTGAAGAAACGCAGAGCACCCTTGAGAGAATCAGCGTATGTCTCAAAAATAATTTTTATTTTCATCAAGTTAAAGCCATCAAACGCACAAAAATTCAAAAGAAATAAAAATAATTTTTAAAAGCGTGCTCATTAAAAGCAGGGCTTTCTTAATGAACAAATACACTTTGGAAGACTAGGATATGTTAATGCTATTTTACAAATGAAAAAAAAGGTCAAATTAAGTTTACAAACTGAGAGAGAGGGTCAATGTACAGTAATGTATAATAAAAATTCGAATTCATTTTTAACAAACATTAAATATAACGGAAGAAATTAAAAGGCTTTGAGACTTGCAAGGCAAGTCGAATACCTGCAGAACTACAGCTTTTTTCATAAAGGAGTCAAAAACAGATGTTTGAACGCCTGCGGGTGTAGAACACGAGAGTCATGACAGCGAACGTCTTACCAACTCTGAGTCTGCTACTGATTTCAGTCACGGTTCGGCATCGAGTTTGGGGAAGAGTTAGTAGTTCTTCAGAAGACAAGAAACAAAGACAAAGCTAGCGGTATGTGTCACGATGGAAAGCCAGAGGAAGGACGACAAGTAAAAGAAACAAACAAAAAAAAACACATTGCATAGTATATAAGCTCATTTTAGTGTTTTTTTGATAGCATGCGTAATGTTTAGTGTCATTAGAGAGTGTAGTTCACATAACATTGATCCAATCTAAATAAATCACATTCATACCCAGTAGTGCTAATTGCTAATGTAAACAAACACAGTAACTGAAAATGAGAGATGTAGTGATGGAGTTTCAGGTCATGTCCTCTGCTTTCTACTGAACACACAAACACACACAGAACAGGGAGCAAGAGGAGGAAGGGGTCTTCTTCTCAGGGTGTCTGAGATCCAGATCTCTTGAAGCTACCCAGCAGACTCTGAACGCCCTTCTTCACACTGGAGCCGACCCTGCGGGCGACCGAGTCAGCGGGCGGTCCGGGGAGACAGGAGCTGCCGCTGCTGGGAGGCCGAGCGTCCAGACACTTCTGATACCTCAGCTGTGAGCGACAGCATTCACACATTAGAGCAACACATTCCAGCTTCAACTAGGCTTGCCAGATTACACTAATCAAACTGTGACCTCCGCACCCAGAAACAATCAAAGACTGCTCATGTAGGGCCTCGTTTATCAAGTGTGCGTCTGCTAAAATCAACGCCAGTGCTCATATTTGTAAAAAATGTCTGATGTGGAAAAGAGCTTAGCGTCACGTCAGGCTCTGAGCAGACGTACACACTTTTAATCGTCTGATAACTGCAGGTTTCTGGGAATGTAAGCTGTTCTAAATGAATAGATTGGGATGATGACTGCTGATCTTTTATATTTTCCAGTCCTTAACCAGGAGTCGTTAGAAGCAGAGAGCTGTCCAAGTTCAAGATCATTTAGGATTCATGACAGACGTACATGTGTTTTCTGTGCGGACGTTCATTCTACATCTACACATGTTTGAGAGATGATCAGAAGATCACATTTTGGATCGCTGGTTAAACTCCGAAATCAGGGTTTCAGCAGGATTTTAAGGCTGAAATGTAAGACTTTTTAAGACCTTTTTTACTTTGAAAAGCTAGACAAAACAATGAAAAGCACATTTTATTCAATGGTGAAATATGAGGAAATTGAAAAACCATGCCTTTGGTGCAGTATGATCGTACCGGTCCTTACTCACCATACAAGCAGCCTGGACGGCCTCACTCAGACTCGCTGCGTTTGGATCACACCAGAACATGTGGCAGATGAAGTCTCCAGGTCCCTCTGCCATTATAAATGCAAACGTGTGCACATCTTTCCCGACTCCCATAAATGCCAGGAAACGCACGCGGCATTCAGATAGAACTTCCTCTGTCTGTGACAATGAGACAGGAAATATGGGCGTGGTTACCTTAACAAGTATTCACCATACAGCGTTACACATAATACTCAAGGACAGCAACAAATAGGAAGCTGACCTCAGAAGTCAGAACAGTGAGTGTAGCAGATGCCACGTTCACCGTCACAGGTGTCCAATCCTCCTTGTCTTTGCTGTTAAGAGCAGTCTGCAACGCTACGTTAATCACATCCATGCCTTCAAAAGACAGACACCCACACGACTCAACTTCAGATTCAGCCAGATAACTTTGATTTACTCATGAAACACATACACGCTATTATAAATGCTACAGGTTATGACATAACTACACAAAATGCAGTTCAAATGTATAATAGCAGTTAATGAGAACTTCCTACCAACTGGCTTCACCACCGGCACACGACCGAAGTAGCGCACCTGGAAGCGCTGGACCAGCTCATTCTTGGGAGCTGGGAACTCTGAAGGAAGAAAGATCTGATTCAGTCAAAGTGATATCATTCATTATTATCCATGACTGTAGAAACTGAGAGAGAAACATCCGCTGCACATTAAAACAGCACAGTATGAAGCTGTTGCCGGTGTTCTGTTTATTATACTGTAGACTCATGACATAAGTTACCCTGGAAAGGGACGTCCCTCAGTCTTGAGGGGTCAGTGTTCAGTCTGCTGGATGACTTCCTCTGGGCCATGATCTAGAGAAATACAGACGAAACAATATAAAACTAAACACATGGACATAATTGCATCTGCAGTTCTCTCTCTGGCTGATTCAAACTGATCTAAATGAGTAAAATTACAAAAAAAAAAATTAAGGATGCAACAATAATACAAAGTGACTATCAAAATAAAAATAAAAAGTGTTCTTCTTTTGATATTTTGAAGGATGTTGGTAGCCAAACAACAGTTGATAGTAGCCAATGAAAAAATACAAGGAAATCCAATGGCTATGATCAACTGCTCAGCATCTAAATGTTTCATTGTTTGTAACATTAAAAGAAAGAAAGAAAAGAAACCGAGTTTGGATTGAATGGAGGGTAACAGAACTATCCCTTTAAACACTCAACACGACCGTTTCCATATACAGAGATATTAATAATTCCATAAACAGATATTTTGGACACTATAGCAGAGTGCACATATTAAATCAAGAATATGAGTATTTTTAGCCTGCAGTTCTGACGTCTTCACCTTTGAGCAGATGTCATGCAGGCTTGTGGCGATGTTCTTTGCAGGGGTGTCACAACGAAACACATGACACTTGAGCACGTGAGTCAGCTTGTCCCGGGCCACATATGCAAAGTCCCTGTAGTCAGAAACAAGAGACCAATATAAACATATGCATGCTGCCATATCACTTCAGTTCACCAACATCCATAAACGTGCGTGCACAGGAACAAACGTGTAGTTTGTGTGTGAAAGCTTGGTTCCCTGAATAAGAAATGATATGCCACATTATGATGCTGATGCTGGTGTGAAGCATGATGAACATGATGTTACTGGCAGATAGTGCTCTGCTTCTCTGACACCGAGAGAATTTTTCTCACTGAAGGATTTATATGAAGGAAACCATTTGGAGTATGATACTCCTCAGGCCAAAGTAGGGCTACACAAACAATGGCAAAGGTTGTAGGGTTGTGCGATATGGTCATTTTTCATATCTAAAAAATATAAATATTTGGACAAAAATCGAACATGTTAAAGATTAAGTTTTTGGTTAAATTAAAGATTAGGTTTTTGTTAAATTAAATGGATATGTCACAGCGCTCCGGACCGTGCGTCCCACAACGAGCCCTGTTTTAGACTGATAACTTATTACCTGCATTTAAAAAAATATATATTATTATTATTATAACGATGATGAAGAACAAGCAACAATGTTTTTTTAGTTAATGAACGATGCTGTTTCATGTTCATTCATAGCTGTTCAAGATGTCTAAAAGACGTCTCTTTTAGAACGTATAATTTGTAAATAAAAGGTTTACCATCCTGCAGTTAAATTTTGTTGTGGGTTTAATTTTGAGTCAGTTTTTAAAACATTTCCAATGAGGAGGAGGAGCCTCATTTGCGTGTATGTGCGGCACGGTGTAAAACAGCGGGGCGATTCGATAATAGTATCATCGATACACAATACTATTGTCTATAGGCACAACCCTAAAAGGTTGCATTTTTGTCTAAGCGTAGCTCATCAGTGAAGCACAGTTCTGTGATCAGTAGTAAATACTTATCCATCTGAAGGCCAGAGGGCGCTCATGTGCCCAAACTCCACAGAATAAATATAATGCAAGTCCTTCCAGCAAATCTCACTGCAGCTGAATAAACAGAAGATTTATGGCAAACAATATTTTTTTTATAATGGATTTAGGAAGTTTTTATAATCCTGGAAGATCCACTATATGCAAGAATATTACTCCTGAAACTCTGAAATATAACGCTGCATGCATTGATGGATGAATGGTCTTCCTGAAGAGAAGTCAGGATGAGGTGTCAGTGAAGCAATGCCTCAGTGGGTAGTAGGGGTTGCACCAACTAGTCGACCTTAATACTCTGTCATGACGCTTTTTGATTGAAGTCGACTAGCCACGCTGCGTGGATCATGCGTTGACGCTGACGCATTTTGTAAATAAAACGTAACGAGCGAGTGCAAACTTTATAGCGTGTGTATGTATATATCGTCATAGGTGAACTTGAAAAGGCCCGACTTGAGCTAGATTTTGAGCAACTTTTTGGGCCACACTATCATAGCGGGATGAGAACGAGATACAACACAGCAGCTGAGGAAATACGTGAATATTTGTCAACACCACATATTCCCACCATGGAGAACCCCTTGGAATGGTGGGCCCGCAACCAGGACAATTTTCCTCGATTGGCAAATCTTAGCAAAAGCTACTTAGCTGTTACAGCTCCCAGCACCCCAAGCGAGAGAATCTTTTCACTCGCTGGGAATACAATTACCCAACAGCGTGCGAGCCTGCATCCAGCCCATGTCAACGCCCTCATTTTCTTGCACGCAAACCAGGATAAAAAAGTAAATAATGTGACTGAGCAGGACTCTGACAGTGAGTAGGCTTATAGCCTTTCTCGTTCGAGGGTTATGAAATCACTTCATATGAATTAGTGTTCTGTTCTGACGACGGTATGCATTACTTTTGCATAAACTATTTGTCGTTTTTATATTTTTAGTAAGTGCAGTGTTCATTGTGTTGACTGCATTTGCTGGCACTAAAATTAGCCAGTGCTGTTGCATTGTTTTTGCAATGTGTTATGAGCTGTCTAACAGCATTTGTAAATTTTGTTCCTGTCAATAAATTACAAATTGTGGCATGTTGCAAAACTTTTGCATCTTGTTTTAATGATGATGTCACCAGCGACTAGTCGACGTCGACTGGACTTCAATCACATAAAAGTCGACTTTAAAAAATCTAAAGTCGTTCAACCACTAGTAGACACACCCAATAACTGGCCAAATTAATATTTGAATACTGTTTAACAATATTATTGTTAAACAACCAACAATTATGTCCAAAACTACACTGATCGCAAGCCTGTTTTATTTGTTATTTTTATAAAAAGGTAATCTATTGAACTTGGACTGTAAAAAGACTGTAAATTTAGAGCAAAATACCGAAAGCTGCGGTTGCCAGAACATTACTGTAATAATAAAATATATATATATATATATATATATATGGGAGCAGCATTTAAAGTCTTACAGACTTAACTTTGACTGTAAAAAAATTACTTGTTCTTTTCCACAGTATTTTACTGCAAAGTTACATGAATTATTTACAGTTTATGGTACAGAAATGTACTGTTGACCAGGTATCTGTAGCATTTTTATAGCTCAGCCTCAATAAACTCAAAGGACCCTGAGACCTTATATAACATAAGAGTTTTATTTTACTTCCAGTTTTCCAACTTAAAAACCTTTTGACTTTGAACTTCAATTTTTGATGGGTACAGGACACTATAGTTAATTTATGTAAAGTGAGGATGGCAAAATAAAGTAAACTGTGACATATTAATACCCAAAAGTTATTCCTGAATTGTACTTTCAGTAAAACTGTACAACATTTTAAATGTAGAACATTTTATTTGACACTTTGACCTGACCATGTTTTGTTACATACCTTTCTATCAAAGTTATATTCTTCAGGATGAATTTATTTCAATTCTTCAGTTCTTTTCTTATAGGATTTTCAAAGATATAAACTGTGATGATGTGAGAAATGTTAAAGGTGAATAAATTGTGGTTAGGCTGAACTACAACAATGCCATTTTACCAATTTTGAAACAAACTCAAAACAAATCATAACAAAAATCAGTTTATGCTATATATTAACTTTGATTATAAGCATTATAACATTACTTTCGGCATATAGTATTATACACATTATAACGAATACATAGAACCATTGTTTAAAGCCATTTGTAAAATTATAAAGGCATGCAGAATGTTGCTGATTTTGCAAATGTGTTAATGTTAATGTTTTAATAAAGGTTAAGTCGTTCAAAATTCCAAGCACTTGTGTGCATGTGTGAGTCCATGTGCGTGTATGTATTTATGTTACTTCTGATAGTGAGATAAAGTAAAAAGTGAAAGTAAAAAAGTATCATATAAAAGCAGACATATGATCTTTGACATTAGTCTTCAGAGTTACGGTAAGTAAGAAACAAGCCAATTTATCTTTGCCTGTAATTTTTAGGCATACTGCTGATGTAAATAATCATGATTTAGGAGAAAACATATAAACTAAAATGGGCTCGACTGAATCAAAACCTCAACATGTCAGTTTTGCAACACCTGAACCAAAACCAGGTGAGAGTCTTTTTATTCCAGAACTGAAATAAAAAAATGCCGTGCTTATATTTTTGGAGAATACACAAAAGCTTAACTGTGTATCTGCTATTAGTGCGAGAACTGGAAACTCCCTGGAGGAAATTTAATTGGAGGTAAGTTTGTTATATATGTATACCATGATGTTGATTATTTTTTTCTGTAACTGTATTAGTGTCTTAATTTAATGGATAGTATTGGTATCACTTTATAATAAGGGTACATGCATAACCAAGTTCTAAAATATCTATGTTCTATATATGGCTATGTACTACTATATTAATACTCACTTCAACATGAACTATATCAGTGAGGCCAGAACTAAACATACACTCCAAAAAACATTTCATAGCTAAGAATTTTTTGTTAAATATCTAGAAATTCTTCAATCAAGCAGGATTTTCTAGAAAAGTAAAGCTTATTTTCTTGTTTTCATAAAAAAGGTCAAAATTAAGTGAGTTTTTACTTAGAACAAGCTAAATAATCTGCCAATGTTTTAAGAAAATTTAAGAAATCTTGCAAGAAAACAAGATTATTTAGCTTACTGGGAGATTATTTAGCTTGTTTCAAGAACACACTTATTTATTTAAATTAGTTTTTTTCAAAACAAGAATATAACTTTTTACTTATCTAGAAAATGCATCTTGATTTAGTCATTTTTGGGTGAAAACTAGACAAAAAAATCTAAGATAGAAAAGCATTTCTTATCTTGCAGTGTAAACTCAATGAAGAAGTTACTTATTCTCAAAGCATGTCTTTTACTAACGTATAATTAAGGTGGCTATTGTTCATGGATGAATTCATATCAGTCCAGACTTATGATCTTCATTGGTTCATAGTTAGTTGCCTGCCTTCACTAATCAGTTCATTATAATGTAGGTTTTAGCTTAGGCCTACATGATTGTGTGCCCTTATTTATGGTAACACTTTATTTTCATGTAAAACATTGACCCATTCTAATTTTTTGAAGTATGCAAACGGCACAAACAGAAGACTGTTCTAATATTACAAGATCTTATCATAACAACGTGAGCCACATCAAATAAAGAAAGTAATCAACGTTACTTTATGTTCTTCAAAATGGTAATGTTTATGTGTCGTATATCTGCGTTTATCTTGTATATCTTTGTTCCGATTTCTCCGTTTGAAAGCTGATTATTTACTTTTGATAACTGCTGATTTATAGACCGTGCTGATATAAACACACGTGTTTAGTTTGCTGTCGGCTGTAGTGTATGCGATGCGGTAGTTCGAGCGCAGCTTTTTTGTCCGACGCTGCCAACGCCAGACGTTTGGTAGGAACCTGGGAGGAGGAATCGACAGGGAACAGAGAGAGTGGTAGAAAGGAGAGGATTTTTTTTCCACACAACTCTTTATTTGCGACTAAGCTAATTTGTGCTGCACTTGGCATATTGCATTGGTCAATATATGAGATGTTGCACGGTTTTAAATACCTGCAGAAATTTCCACACACATCTGCGCTGTTTTGGAATTGTGCTTTTGCTCTTTAGTAAAACTGGCCCTGTACTGTCCTCACAAAACGTTCCTTGTAATGCTAGACAGCCAGCTAACATGAAAATAAAGCTCTCCACAAGGTTTTCTTGTTTGCAGAAATGTTGTTTTACTTTTCTTGTTCTTATTTTCGTTTTTTCTTTGTAACTGCAAGCATGCATACAAAGGAATAAGTTAGCCGAACATTCAGACTAACCCATAACACGAGCATCATATAC
>JAUCNO010000977.1:27263-48831 GCA_032353835.1 Enteromius viviparus | reverse complement strand
GGTTGAGGAGAGACCCCCCACATGATTGTAAAGCGCTTTGGGTGTATGGCCATACACAGTAAAAAGCGCTATATAAATGCATCATTCATTCATTCATTCAAGAATGACGAATTGCATTTTACAAGTGGAACACACAAATTCATACAAGAATACTTCCGTTAAAATGTTCTGATCTTAAAGGGTTGGCAGATGTTTTGAAAGGCACAAACTGAGGCTAAGATGCCCCCCGGGGCAAGATGACACACCTTCACTGATAGATAACAAAATCTCATCTCAACAATGTTGACGAATATTTAGTTTAACTGATATATTAATACTTCTGGAGATCCAGTTGAAGGGTTGATGTTATGGGAGCACTTCTGTGAGAGCCGGTGTCTAAACACAGCAGTCCAGTTGGCTGAACATATGGATGTCCTGATGTTCCCAGCACTTCAGAAATGCACTCCAAACAGACCGAACTGTGTCTGAAGAAAATGCACAAGCATCACCGGTTACATACACAACCCAGGACTTTCCCTCTCAAGCAGAACTCAACACTGTGACTGGAAACAGATTTCCTCTGAAGAGGCGATTCCAAATCACACCTCATAGGAGATAGTAATAGCATGCAAAATACACTGCTCCCTGACCACAGTACCTCTACTGCAAACATCAAATCATATCAAGAGATGAGACGATCTGTGCCTCGAACATAGCAGGTGAAGTCTTACCTACTCTAGCGTCTCAAGAGGCCTGAAGAAAGCCTGCCAAGTGACCGACTGAGGAGCTGCAGAACCAAGAACAGGTCTTTCTGTCAGGACTCCTGAGACGCTAACAGCTGTAGATAGATACTCTGTCCAAATGTATGAGGACAAGAGAAACAGCAGATACCAAGCTCTTTAAAGGCAGGGTTAGCGACTTTTCGAAACAAACTTGTAGCCAATCAGCAGTAAGGGGCGTGTCTACTAATGATGTGAAGGAGAGAGCACTTAAGTGAACAGCCCAGCTAAGCAACAGAAAGATAAAAAACAAACAAAGTAAAATGTCTGCAGAACGATAAGGCAAGAAGTAAGACCCGTGTAAATATCGGATCACTTTCAAGGGCTGGAGAGAACTCATGAAGCGGGAGTAACACCAGACGCTGACGAAGTCTGCCTACACTGGACACAATAAAAGGATTGTTATAAATAATTTGTTATAAAAAAAGTTATTATAAATAAGTTTATAAATAAGCAGCAGCAGTTTTCTGTCAGAGACAGCATCACTGATTATAATGACTTCTACAGTACTAATACAGTATTTTGTCCTGTGGCTTGCGTTCAGTGTGGACGGTGTAACAGTGGTTCTTTTTTGTTTCACAGAACTAATCGTTGCCTGAGTTGCTTAGGGTACATATGTGTGGGGCGGAGCTATCAAAATAGGGGCGAGACCATTCTGGGGTAGGAGTGTGTTTGGTTTGGTGATTTCAGATATCAACATTGGGTTCCAGATATCACTTACCCTGTCTTTAAAGAAGCCGAACCCTCTGAGAAACAATGATGAAGGAGCTCCAGTGATGGACCATCTGGGCAGTTAACTGTGTTCGTGAACGTGCAATTTCACGGCTTTAGCTGCCTAGTAAAAGTAGCTCTAGAGCTGAGGATTGTCTCATTGTCCTCAGTTAAAGACCAGAATCTATCTCTCAGAGGCCGGACTCAAATCTTCCAGATTTCTGGCTGGGGCTAAAGAAGATCTCTCCAGAGATGCCATCTAGGAGTGACATTAGCCAGCCAGAATGGAGCGAGTAGTGAGAGGTGAGCTCTGGGCCTCCGCCGAGGTCAACGGGAACATATGCAGCAGAATGTAAACTACTCACAGAGAGAGAAACTTCTGCTGAGGGGCAGGACTGGTGACTGATGAAGAGACTAACAAAGTGTTGTGTGTTCAACATGTGGTAGCCCCTCAGATGGAGAACGAAGAGCTAGAAACACTACACTCCTCTTGCATTCCCCCAAAGACCACCGGCAAGTTGAAGTGCTCCTATTATGGGTTGTGAAAGGTTCATATTTTGCTGCTATGGTTTCTGGGCCCTCTGTACAGCCTGTCCACTCTGGCCCCCCTCCCTCCCTCCCTCCCCCAGGGACGCCCTGCTATAGAGTTTGTCCATATGTCCAACCAATCATATAGGAATGTTGAGACACATTGTTCAGACACTGGCTCACACAGAAACACTGCCATAGCATCAATGTGACTTGAGAGGGAACTAAATCAGAGAACTACAGTTTCACTCCTAAACTGTGTGAGGACGTAAATAATAATGTGCTGCTTTTGGTTAAGTAACAATAAATCTAAAGGAAAAGAAGACATGTTCCTTGAACACTTCCTATATAACAAAACACTGAGGACAAGCAGGGATTGTATTTGTCAGAAACTCATGAGCTTGTTAAAGAGTTATGTTTATCTGGTTACCCTCAGGACATCCAAGATCATGTCAGTAGGCAAGATCAAGATACAAGATCAACACTAATTCATTCTTGATTTCAGTGATGCTCGTGGTCCAGTTCAGTTTAGTTTAAACGTAAGTGGCTTGTATGACTGACAGACTGCAGTTTGAGTTACAAATCTTCTACTGAAGAATCAAAGTCACCTACATCTTGATGCCCTGAGGGTCAGCAGATAAACATCACATTTGAATGTTTGGGTGAACTATCCCTTTAGGCATCTATCCGAGCACTGTACTGATCTGATCTGTGCTGGACGTGTGTGTGCAGGTGCCAGGATCAGTGTCCGGTCGGCTGGTACGGTGTGGGCTGCAGACAGGCCTGTAGCTGTGTGAACGGGGCTCAGTGTTATCACGTGAGCGGAGAGTGTCTGTGTGAGCCGGGCTACACCGGAGAGAGCTGCGAGGAGCGAGTGTGTCCCGAGGGACTGTACGGTCTCAGGTGTGACAGGAGCTGCCCGTGTCACCCCAAAAACACACACAGGTAAGACTAACACACTGACAGGAATCATGACGTCTCTGTGCGTGTGCAGGTGAGAAAAACGGCACTAATTGCTCCAGAAATAAGCTTCATTAAATATCTGGTGAGCTGAGGAGGATCAGGAAGAACACAAAACTTCTACTGCCATTATAATCTAATCTTTCCCTTTAGAATCTTAATCTATTAATATTAATCTCATCCTCTGACGGCCCAGGGTTTGATTGAGAGTTTAGCATTAACCTTTCTTCATTTAGCGATTCAGTGTACTTCAACTTTGTTTAACTCGAATATACAAAAACAATGTAATTTAAAATTAATAACAAAGATCTATGTACATAGAGTGATTATTACATGAGTTTGTGCACCTTAAAGAGTGACATCAGCAACAAACAGAACCAATCAGAATTCAGTTCTCTGCTGAAGGTGAAGACGTCTTTATGACAGATATCATTCATTTAAATGCATTCACAAGGCAAGAAAAAAACAGCTCTTAATATATCCAAGAGAATAAACTCAAATCTATTTATTTTAGCTATACAGGTTCACGAAGAGATTAAAAAAAAAATATTTTATATCCTAAAGCTTGTATTTATATTTATATTATGATTGTTTGAATCAATTGCTTTTATTTGCAGTCACTTAACCAGAATTAAAAAAATAAAAGTGATAAAATAAAACAAGCTCAAGTTTACCTGAGTGACCTGAGGTTGTGTGTGTGTTATTGTGTTTTGAAGAGGTTGTGTATTTAGACACACACACACACACACACACACACACACACACACAGGGTCTCGTTGTTGAGATCAGACAGACGTGAACAGCTGACGGGCCTGGAGTGACTACAGCTGCCCGCTCCACAGGTACTGGACAACCTCATTAACATCATCTCTGATATAAAGAAATCAGCGGTCTGATAATGACTCACTTCCAGTCTGTTTCTGGTTTAATAGATGAGAGTGCTCCAATGTTAGTAATGAGATGACCTCAAGAAGATCAGATGAAGTCTTCAGATTTTCAGTATCACCAAAGTTTTTGATTCTCCTACTAAACCATAATTAATAGGCTTTAGGTGTAAGCACAAAAGTAGCGATCAGGAAAAAAAGAAGACATTTGAATTATATATTAATAAACGAGTGTTTTTCAGCCGAAAGATGCAGTTACTAAAGCAGACAGTGATGGAGAGAAACACATCTTTTCAGAATTACTTTGAATAGGTTTTAATTGTACACAGAAAGCACATCCAAAAATGAATCTTTTGGATTGATAACCAGTTTTGGTCATATGTAATTGGCCAGCTCTCCTGTCAGTGATCACCCGTGATTATGGCAAATATCTGCTCTTGAGCAAAAGAGATGTGAGGCACTTTGAATTGTGTGTGCGTGTACTTTGTGTGTAAAGTGTTTTGAAAAAGCAGCTGTAATAAACATCAAGCGTAAAAGTGCTGTTAAACCACTGAAATATGTTAGATAGCTGTGTTCAGTGACAGCAGCAGCTGCAGTGACCGGTGTGTGTGTGTGTGTGTCTCAGCTGTCACCCCATGTCCGGCGAGTGTTTGTGCGGCCCGGGCTGGTCAGGCTTGTACTGTAACGAGACGTGTGCTCCTGGTTTATACGGAGAGGCCTGTCAGCAGATCTGTGTCTGTCAGAATGGAGCTGATTGCCACAGCGTGAGCGGAGAGTGTGTGTGCGCGCCTGGATTCAAGGTACAGTGTGTGTGTGTCTCTCTCTCTGTGTGTGTGTGTGTGCTGTACTCAGTAATGTGTGTGTTGTCCTGCAGGGCTCAGACTGCTCCTCTCCCTGTCCCTCCGGCACGTACGGTATCAACTGCAGCTCGGTGTGCTCGTGTAAGAACGCAGCCTCTTGTTCACCCATCGACGGATCCTGCTCCTGTCGAGCAGGTAATTCACCTCACACCTGCTCATGACATGGACTTTTGATATTCTTTTAATATGTTCCTTTAGGTTTATTAATAATGTTCATCTGTGTGTGTACACATCCATCCTGTAATGCCAAAAATACACCCAGTGTTTTCTCCCAAATCAGGCTGTTCTGAGATTCCTGTCAGAATGATGTAGTTCTGCACAGGCCCCTCCCACCATAGTTGATTGACAAGGCTGTACATTTGATTTCTCACGCCCTTTACAAGCATAGGTCACGAGGTGTTTTGTGTGTGGTGTAGGCTGGCACGGGGTGGACTGCTCGGTGAACTGCCCCAGCGGCCGGTGGGGTCTGGGCTGTAACCTGACGTGTGTTTGTGGGAACGGAGGAGCCTGCAGCGCTCTGGACGGGACGTGCTCCTGTACCCTGGGCTGGAGAGGAGAGCGCTGCGATCAGCACTGTCAGGTCAGCAGACACTCCGTGTGATCTCAGGTGTGCGCTCCTACTGTGCTTCAGTGCTTGTGTTGTGGGCTGCTGCAGGACGGGACATACGGGCTGGACTGTCGCGAGCGCTGTGACTGCAGTCATGCGGACGGATGTCATCCCTCGACCGGACACTGCCGCTGTCTCGCCGGGTGGACAGGTAAAGAGCTCAGATTACCGGGTTTTTCAGTGCTTGTTCATAAACTCTGAATCTTAAAGGAATAGTTCACCCAAAAATATAAATTCATTCATCATTTCCTCACCCTCGAGTAGCTCCAATCCTGCTGAAGAATAGGGATGCTACGATAACGGTCTGAAGAATAATCACGATTATGATGATTATGCATTTATTCATTTCACAAAATTGTATAAAATCACATTTAGAGATTCAAGTGTTATTTATCCCTGGCTTTTGACGTTCACCATGATTAACACTACAACAGGGTTAGTAAATAAACGTTTCTCAAGTATTATTTATATACAACTCTATATATGAACTTTATTTAACCCACAGAGGAAACTACTAATGATGGAAATGAACTAAAATATTCAACATTTAATTTCTATGATTTTTCATGTGGTCTGAGAAGATGATGATGTGTATTGTTTTGGTTTGTGGGATTGAAGACCCTGCTGCACACGTTTCCAGACATTCAGGAGAACACAGACTTCTTCAACTCTCTCTCTCTCGATCGAAGTAAATGTGATCTTACCACACCTTCATCTCGTTCTTATCTGAAGCGCAGTGCTGAGCTAACGAGCTCGTAGCTTCGCGTCAGGTGGTTCCACAGCTAGCCGTCCGTTATTTCATATGCTGTCGCTCTTTAGCAGTAGTTTGGTGGAAATACAGAGTCTGTTTCGCCCTCTGTCACAGTGAGTTAAGCGTGTAGTAGCCTCAGTGGTCCGTGTCTCTTTAAGCGTGTTATTTAAGTGCACCGCTAGTGTAACTTTGTTTTAGTTTTGCGCGAGCTGCAACAGTCGCGTTTTGTCTAACAGAGGAACTCAGATTAGCGGTACGTTTACTATTAATTAACCGTGGCCATTTAAATAGCGAAAGCGTCTTTTCCTACTATAGAAGTCAGTGTTTTCACAGCACACTCAACGCTCTGCGCTTACTCACGATTTCTCTCAACATGGCAACCCCAGAGCTGTCAGTCAATATATCAATATTGGTATCAGATATTTCCTTCAAAAAGTAAAGTGTTATTTTACTAGTTTCTTGGAAAAAGTAATCTTCTCATGCATTACTGACTTCTATACTAATTCATTTCCGTACTTAGAGAGTCAATGCAGAGCAGAAGCGTTGTTCTAAACTCATAGGGGCAGTGAGTGACTGTGATGAAGCATGGCTCCGTGTATCAGCACAGGTCATGTCGGTGTTTGTGTAGACGTGTTATGATGCTGGTTCTCTCCCACACATTCCTGGGGTTTGCTCTGGACTCGCGCAGCATACTGATGCTGTCGACGGTGTTCCCTCAGGCCCCGCTGCACCAGAGCCATAGCAACACACACTTGCTCTCAAAGAGCTATTGTCTGTGTTCTGGCAGCACAGAGACACTTCAGTGCTCCGACTGAGCTCCAGACTCGCTTGTAATCATTTGTCCTGACAGTCTGACGGTCACCGGGTTAGGACCAGTTCACATCAACAATCATAACCATAACAATAACTATATTAGCACAGCAACACACCATACCGTCCTGCTCATTATCAGCACATGCTGCGCTTACGTCTTCAGCCACTTCCTGTGATCAAGACCCCATAAAACATGGAAACCGTGTGTGTGTGTGTATCGTTGCCTCAAAACATTTTATAACCCATGAATGAGTGTTTAGTGGATTTGAACTGATCTCAGGTCAGTTTTTTTATGTAGGTCCCTTTTTTAATAAGATAACACATTTGAGTAGTTACGCAGGGGGTAGTGATACTTAATTGCCTCTAACTGACCTGGTTTGCAAAACAGTGCCTAGTTACTCAAGACAGGGATTACAAATTAAGACATTTTACAGAAACTTCATATTTTAAACTTCTTATTTAATCATTTGCAGATTATATGTAACACTTTCTTGAAAATTAATTAATTGTGTCAAGGCTTAAACTAGTCCCAGACTAAAAGGTATGTCTCGACTGAAAATATCTTGCTCTGACATATCTTAAAATCTGTCATTGTAAAAGGTGCTTAAATATGTTGATTTAACTAGTGCCGCAGCTCAGTTGTGTTCAGGTGATTAGGTCAGTCAGTCTCTCACAGCTCCACTTTAGTTCTAGTCTCTCTGTCTGGTATTGTGTGTGTGTTTATGTTGTATGTGTGTGTCTTCTGCTACTACAGACCTTTATCTTCTTCGTTGTGCAAGTATGATAGGCCACGTGACATTATACTTTATAAAGGTGTGAAAGATAATCATCGCAATTATAACTGTGGTTGCAGTCGTTCAAGAGACCATAAGTGCACTGCATGATATATAGAGGCTTGATGTAAAGTTTTGTGAAGCAGCGATTGAGAGATGTTTTCCTGTAAAGCGATGTTGTGTTTTTGTGTGTTTGTCACAGGCATCCACTGTGACAGTGTGTGTGCTGAGGGCCGCTGGGGGCCCAACTGCTCTCTGTCGTGTAACTGTAAGAACGGGGCGTCGTGTTCGCCGGACGAGGGTGCGTGTGAGTGTGCTCCTGGATACAGAGGAACCACCTGCCAGCGCAGTGAGTGCTCAAACACACCGCACACCTGTCTCTGTTTGCTCCGCTCTCCTCATGTTTTCTCCTCGTGCTTCCAGTCTGTTCTCCGGGTTTCTTTGGGCACCGCTGTAGCCAGGCCTGTCCGCACTGCGTCCACAGCAATGGCCCCTGTCACCACGTGAGCGGTCAGTGTGACTGTCTGCCCGGGTTCAAAGGGGCACTCTGCAACGAAGGCAAGACTCACTTCTACAGTACAGCGGTGTCTAGTCCATCCCATTTATCCTGTATTGTTTTCCATTGTCTGGTGGTGTTGACGTCTGTGTGTGTGTGTGTGTGTCTGCAGTGTGTCCCAGTGACAGGTTTGGTAAGAACTGTGCGTGGAGCTGCACCTGCACTAATAACGGCACGTGTAACCCCCTGGACGGCTCGTGTCAGTGTTACCCCGGCTGGATCGGCAGCGACTGCTCACAGAGTCAGTATTCTGTACAATCACACAACACTGAAGCTCTTGCTCTGCCAGGTCCTGCCATACACGCCATTCATGTCAGGCTACAGAATCACTCCTTTATAGTGTTTAGCTGTGTTTTTGTTGAATCTTATAAAAAAACATCTTAAATGAGGGTTCAGAACAGTCTTACAAGTGAAGCATAAGGCCGCTCAGAACAGTGATGCTGTTGTGTTTGATAGTGTTTTGTTTCCACCTCAGCGGCTCAACTTCAGCTCATCCCATCAGGCGACAAAACAGTTTCTTTAGGTTTCTGCTCATCAGGAGATTTAGACTAATGATACACAGGGCAACTTTTTGAGCAATGTTGCAGGACAACTTTGTTTAATGTTGCTGTCAGCGGGGAACCAGGTGACACGACCGATCTAAAGATTCATTCTTAATGGGAAAGCAACATTGCTGAAAAAGTGGCCCTGTGTATCATCAGCCTTAATGTTGGCCTTTGTCTTTGTGAAGAGATTGTGGCTGACTAAGTACTCTCGTGTTACACACAGTTCTGCAGCTGTCAGGCTTCAATCTCTGGGTCCGGAGGGTTTAGTATGACAGGCTGATGTAAAGTGGGAAAGAAAGGGTCCTAGTACTGAACCTTGAGGTACTCCATACTTATAATTGGTATGATTCCTCTTCGTTTACTGCCACAAACTGACTGTCAGATAAGTATCATGTCAGTGTAGTAGCGTCAAAGATCCAGTAGAACTAATAAAGAGATAAACCATGATCAGATGATAGAAGCAGGTCATGTGTAAACTGTCGTTTATAGCAGCTGTTGGGTCTCCAGCATTGTATAATGTGATGTCATATGATTTTGTAGTTGACCATATTGTTTACAGATGTTGCACTTATCAAATACATTGTTTGAGATTTTAGTATAAAAGTTACTCTCCTGAGTAATATATAGCATGTAACTGCTTGTAAATTCCACATATGGACAGAACAACCCCTCGTTCCTCTCATTAGCTCAGCTCCTGTGGATGGTCGACGCTCGGTGAAAGTTTATCACTCAGGAACATTAGGAACTGTTTCTGTTTTAGTTTTTGCCCGTGACTTTGGTTTAATCATGCCCTCTTTGTGTTTTCACTTCATTGAGTGTCTGTGGTCTCTAGCACCCCCTGCTGATCATAAAGAGGAACATCACATACAATCCGCTCATGTTTTACACACTACAACTGTGTAAAAGTTTGCAACAAATAGGATTATACATTTTTATTGTTTTTTAAGATAACTGCATCAAAGTTAACATAAAGACATGACAAAGATGGTACACATTAACTTTAAGGTGTTTACTGTTAATATATGAATTCACAATTACTTAATTACTTGTTGAGTGTGAGTAAACATGTTGATGGCAACAATAGTGACCACTGGGATTGTTTTTAATCTTAATATAGCTACTCAGTGTTGTTTAAGGGTTTGTTATATAGTAACCATAGAATGTTACGTAACAGTTTACGTACTGGAGTGAGATACATCAGGATTCTGATGACTGCAGAAATAATTGAACTTCAGCATACACTTTATCCCAACACAAGTGTGACCAACCATAAAAAACACTTTTCCACAAAAATGTCAAAACGACATTCACAACCTTTTCCTCAATCAACGCATAACTTGCTGCTCATTCATAGTTGGTGCAGTAGTTGTTAAATTTAGGTAGAATAATGAGCTTAATTAACAATAAAAAATGGCTAATATTCAAGTAATATGCATGCTAATAAGCTCAAAATAAAGTGTTACCATAATTGCAATGAGTTCCTAATGACACATAATTTGAATTAAATGGGTTAATTATTAAAGTTTAGAATAGCAGAAGAGCTTTTAACGGGTAAAAACAGTTTCCAATATAAAAACGTTTAATAATGTCTTTTGAGCTGGAGACTGATTACTATTTTGAATGTAAAGTACATGTCCACACTGTTGCTGTTTTTCCATCATTTTGATCAGACTGTGTGTGTGTGTGTGTGTGTGTGTGTGTGTTCACCCGTAGTGTGTCCCCCGGGTCAGTGGGGTCCTAACTGCATCCACACCTGTAACTGTCACAACGGGGCGTTCTGCAGTGCGTACGACGGCGAGTGCAAGTGCACGGCTGGCTGGACGGGGCTGTACTGCACACAGCGTGAGTAGCCCTCATGACCTCTGACCTCCAGCCTGTGTGCTCACCTCTGACCCCAGGCTGCTGCTGTGTCCCTCAGGCTGTCCGCTGGGCTTCTACGGCAAGGACTGCGTTCAGGTGTGTCAGTGTGAGAACGGCGCAGACTGCAATCACATCTCGGGTCAGTGCACCTGCCGGACGGGCTTCATGGGACGCCTCTGTGAGCAGAGTGAGTATAGAAGCAGAGCTGCTCCTTTCGTATGTCGTCCAGCACATGCTAGAGTCCTCTGTTTTCTGTCGTTTTCCAGAGTGTCCGGCAGGTACGTACGGGTACGGCTGTCGACAGGTGTGTGACTGTCTCAATAACTCCACCTGCGATCACATGACTGGCACCTGCTACTGTAACCCCGGCTGGAAAGGCACGCGCTGTGACCAGGGTGAGCTTACGTTACTAAACACAGAGGGTAAAAGAAGTTGCCCTGTGTATCATCAGCCTTGAGACGGATGTGGAAAGTCATTTTATTGCATACTTTGACCCTCTGGTCTTTCTCAGCCGGCGTGATCATCGTAGGGAACCTGAACAGCTTGACGAGCACCGCCGTGCCGGTGGACTCGTATCAGATCAGTGCGATCGCAGGAATCATCGTGCTGGTGCTCCTCGTGCTCATCCTCCTCCTCCTCTTTGTCATCTACCGCAAGAAGCAGAAAGGCAAAGAGTCCACGATGCCTGCGGTCACCTACACACCGACCATGAGGGCCAACACCGACTACGCCATCGCAGGTCAGCATCACGAAGCATCACTTTGTCTCATTATTACCGTTTCCTGTGCGATTCTAATGTGATGCGTTTCCTGTTTGTAGAGGCTCTCCCTCAGACTGACGTCCTTCCCAACAGTAACTACTTCTCCAACCCCAGCTATCACACGCTGACGCAGTGCAGCCCACCTCACGCCAACAACCTGCCCTACGCAAAGGTGCTACTCTAGTAGGCAGCTCTGGGAATAGTATTCTAGGCTGCAAAATGTACACAAAATTGATTGTTGACTGAAGACTTTATTGAATCAAGAATATAAAACCTTTATTCTGAGTCGAGGCATTCTGTGTGCGGTTGTGGTAAGACACTGACTGTAATCGTTGATTTTCTGACAGCCGAAGAACAATCAGCTGTTTGTGAACCTGAAGAACGCTGAGCAGAGGAAGCGTCTCTCTCTGCTGGATCACACAGGAACTCTACCGGCCGACTGGAAACAAGGAGGATCCTTCAATGAGCTCGGTGCGACGTGCAGCATGATCACAGCACACACACACACACACACACCAGGATGTTCAGTTCACTGCTGAAAACACTGCATATGCTGGTTAGGAAGGTTTTGAAGCTGGGATGCTGGTTTGAACTGGTCGTGTGCTGGCAAAGGACTGATTAAATCAGCTTCAAATCATTCCTAAGCTGCATATGCTGTTTTCTGACAGACTCTTATCCTGACCCCTTCAGGACTGCGTTAGTTTAACTTCCTCTGTCTTGATTCTCTGGTCAGGAGCGTATGGAGTTGACAGGCGTTACATGGGGAAGTCACTGCGAGGTAAATCAGCATTTACCAAACGTCTGCATTTCTTCTGTGTACACTATTTTGAGGATATTTTGAGAGTTGTTTGCACCCAGCATGCTCTGAGATACATCTGTGATGATCAGCAGTGGAGTGTCTGTAGTTTCTCAGTGTTTTTCTTCGGAGAACTTTTATTGCACTACAAGCCTTTCTTTTTACTGTGCTGGGTTTCATAAATAAAGGTTGTAGTTTGTTTTACTATTAATACTTAAGAACCTTGTAGGTTGTACTCAAGTAAATATTAGAATTAGAAAGGAGTAGATTTCGAACGTAATTAAGTATAACTCTATATTTCATATGAAATGCAGTGCAGTAAAAATGTTTGAGTATGGTAATATGTAGTGAAGTGAAGTACTCTGCTTCGGGATGTATGGCGGTTCTCTCTGACATTTTAACAGCAGGTGGCGCTCTAATCTAGTTTTTATCAAGAAGAGCTGATGCCAGATTAATGTTAAAACAGCCCACTGTTCAAGAGTGTGAGGATTTGGCATCTACTGTTGAAAACTACTCTCAGATTTCACTTCTGAAAGAATGGCCATGCAATCAGAGAATCTCAGACTACAACGTGAGTCTGAGTAAACGGCTTCACACAGAGATGATCTGAGCGTCTCTCTCTCTCTCTGTAGATCTGGTGAAGAGCGTGCCGTATCACGCCAGCTCCTGCTCTCTGAACAGCTCAGAGAACCCATACGCCACCATCAAAGACCCTCCTCTGCTGCTGACCAAGAGCTCCGAGTGTGGCTATGTGGAGATGAAGTCTCCCGCTCACAGAGACGCGCCGTACGCGGAGATAAACACCTCCTGTCCTGCCAACAAAAACGTTTACGAAGTTGGTAAGAGAAGATCCAGCCACAGAGGTTAACCCTGCACCCTGATAACTGTCACCAGCTCTAGATGATTCAGGCTGGGGGGCATTTATTACAAATGATGAACTAAGGGACGAGATAATTGGTTGGTGTTGCGCTGTAGCACACATTAAATGACTGGTTAGCATTCACTAGTTCCTCCGAAGCCCTCCTCTTCCCCAGCTCCACCACCAGCCAACATCTGAAGGGCATCAAAAAAGTTCATCAAAGACAAAATCAGGTTGTTTCTTTTGTTTTAGGACAAGTTTGAGAACAGGTTTTGATTCTGTTGTGGTTGATTTAACAAGCAGCAGTATGTCTGGAATACTCGCTCCGGGTGTAAGTTCCTGTACTGTGTCATCTCAACACTGCCTTAGCTTCAGCATGCTAGAATCTCCATCAAGAGTTGTCATGAGTGGACTCACTGGGTATTATTTTCTAAACTGTATAATATATAATCATATATGTATATAATGTTTAAAAGTCATAGTGAGTGGTATTTGTAAGGTATTTCCTTGATGAACAGTCCGAGAGCAGCGGTTGTGTTCATGTCATCACACATACTTTATAATCGAGCGTCACGCCTGTCTTCTCCATCCGAGCAGAAGCACTGTCTGTCTCTTACTACACTAACACTTCCCAGCAGGTGTAGCAGGTGCTTTCCATCAGTCAGTTCACTCTCGTTTCTGATCCTACCCTTCCTTTCACTCCTCTGTTTTCTGGTTGTTCCTGGTTTCCGTAACATGAAGATGATTTGGAGCCGTTACTGGCCTGGCCTGGGTCTTTCGTTTGAGCCTTGCATCAGTATTCTGTCTTGATGCAAATAAGAGCAAGTACATGCCAGTAAATGCTCCAGTGGTCTAGAGACTTCCTTATATTCAGCCACACAGGAAACGGTATTCTAGTGCTCTGATATAAAAGTTCTCATCTATAATCTATTTTAGTTTTTAAGTCTTTGGCTTGCTGTGCTTGCGGCTGCTTGTTGTTTGGTATTTATGAATAATGAGTGAGATAACGGTATGTAAATCATGTAATGGTGTTTTCCTCTGTCCAGAGCCGACTGTCAGTTCTGTCCTCACACTCTCTAACAACAACTGCAACCGGCCGCTGTGTCAAGATCCATACGACCTACCAAAGAACAGCCACATCCCGTGTCATTATGACCTGCTGCCCACGAGAGACAGCAGCCCGTCCAGCCTCGAGGACACCGACCGCAAATAAAGCTGAGACGTCACCTCCACATCTGTCCTTATCAAGCGTCTTCATTACTCCAGGGTTCAGGAGTGGTTTGGGTGGAGCTGCAAACATTCGGAATTGAATCATTCCCTTCATTAAGAACAATATTGCACACAGATACAGGACAATCCTTAAAGGCTTAGTTCACCTGAAAATGAAAATGATCCTGTGATTTCCTCACGCTCAATCAGTGGCATAATCCAGTGCATGCTGGGACGCCGGCTGCACTATGAAGCACACAAACACACGGACCCATATAAGCAAATTTGTGCCTAACGTACTTAATTTCGACCAAATAAAACCAGTATCTGAAGAGTTTCTTATATTAAACTACTCTCTGTAAGACACGCATACTCTCTCCACAGGAACCGCACTCCTCTCCGAGAGACGCTATTACACATATACTATAGTAACTTTGCTTGTGATGTGGGCACGCTGTGGCATCCTGGGTGTACATGACTTTCTTCTCGTCACTGCTGTTATAAAGCTTGAAAGAGTCGAGGTGTTTTTAAATATAGCTCTTCACACACCTAGGATTCCTCCAGGGTCAGTAAATCATGGGCTAATGTTTATTTTTTGGGTGGACTTTCCTTTTAATTTTCTGATTAAACATATCAGATTATTCCCAGTTTCTGTTTTTTTTTAATATAATATTTAGGATGTTAGCACTGTTTGTTGATACTGGACTCTGTGTTTATTCTTTTTTCCCCCCAGGTTTACCAAAGCTTGACATGCTCTGATTTAATCACAGTCTGTGTCGTATTAATATTGACAGCCTCCAGTAGCTATAGTTTACAGTCACGAGTTTTAACATTAGTATTATTTTTGACTTGTGTCTTTTGATTTTAGTCACTGAAATGATGGGCAGATACTTCAGTTTGTAGTACTTGATCATTTTTTTGTAAGCTAAAGCTGGACTTTTGCAAAGAAAGACAAATCTTTGAGATGATGTGATGGGGTCGGTCTGATACGAATACATCTCTGGAGTATTTAGGACAGGAGTCTTAAAGCACTCTGAGCCTGGACTTTAATTGTATAAAACTGTACATAGTACCAGTTCTTTAACGAATTGCATTTATTTTATTTTCAAAGTGTAACATATTCCCAAGTTCCTCTGTAAGTTGACCAATACTGTGTAAAGCAGGACATGCAGTGAAGCCTCGGCCTTTACTGACTGGACCTCAGTATACTGTTTTCCTTTTTTTACTGTACTAAATATGCCACACAAAGAAATTATTAATATTACTGATTCCAAAAACAACTGAGTGTGTATGAGTGTGTGCTGTATGTATCTTAAAACTGTATCTTTTGATTTTTTCCAGATTTTTTTAAATAAATGCACAAAGTGTAATGTGTTCAGGTGTCATTTTTCTCTTCCCGATGATAGATGATGTAATCTGCCACCACTTTCATTCCACATTTAGTCTGAACGTAAATTGAAAAGCCTGAAAGGCTAGTTTTGAGTAGCAATTGGGCGGGTTTTGCTGAGAAAACCTGGCAACCCTGAGACCATGACTCTGAATCAATTTCAGGATTCGTTCAGAAAGGAATCACTATGTGTTTTTCAGAGACACACAACTGTTCTGCTGTGTCACTAATATAATGTAGTGTGTTAATAATGTTTATTCAACTAGGTAATTAAAGTCACTCCTTAAATGAGCAGATGATCGTTAAAGAATCTGATATAATCAAGTGAAACAGAGCTAAGGCAAGGCAAGTTTATTGATATAGCACATTTCATACACAATGTACTTTACATAAAAGGAAATAATCATCAGACAAAATAAGTTTAAAAATTAATCGCAGCAACAAAACAAAAAATGTTAGAATAGAAAATGTTTATACATAAAATACAGGGAAATCAATTCAGACGAAGCGCAGAGCTCAGTGTATATGAAGTCACTGAAAGCAGAGGCCTGTAAATGATGAGGAACACGTGGAGCAGCTTACAGCACAATCCCTAGATGTTCAAAAGACCAGTACTAGCCAAACGACACTGATAGACATTGAGACCTCTCAGTTCTGCAGACACATTAATGAAAGTACAGTTAGGAGATATCTTCTCATTGCATTAAAAAAAACAATTGTAACCCGATGGGCATATTTTTATTGCAAAAACACATACAGTGAGACAGTACATGAGAAGATCCTCGAAACGAAAATAAACAGAAAAATAATTAGCCTACAGAATAGGGTCTTCTAAAAGTTTAAAGAGATTCAAGAGAGCCGATTCGCTAAAACGACTCCCTCGAGCTGCTGACCACCCGAGCTAATCATTTTGCAAATATTTGTCTGGTGTTTCTTCGACTTCTGAATAACTTCCAAATTATTTGATGAAAAGTGACATCACTGTTTACGTCTCGTTAGACGTGGCACTGCGTGACGTCATCAGCGCGCGCCCGTGCTCCGCGGTGTTGTCGTTCTCTGTCGGCTCCGGTTTTAACATTTACTCTCAGCTTGATCGCGTCAGGTAAGTGGCATCAAACTCTATTAATGGGTTATGATTCATTTTTAGTGAAGATTGTGTGGAAGCGCGGTTAGCCTTGAGTTAAACTCACAGAGCCCTCCCTCAGATCAGAATAGCTGCAGTTTTCTGATAAATGAACATTATTATTGTCGGACGGTCTCAGGCTGTGAGAGAGAGCCGAATAAAATTAAGTCAAGAGCGTAATCGAAGTGAAATATGAGGTGTTTGGTGTGATTATTACAGTCAAAACACACACTAGAGTAAGTGTCCATTATAACCATCACTGTTATGATTTACTTCAATATTAACTCTCAGCGATGTTATGAACACTGGTGTACACATCTTGGCCGGATCTCTTGGGGGGTATTCCAGAAAGCAGGTTATGTGATATACTCGGGTAAGTTTAAGGGTAAGTTAGTGGATAACCTTAACTTTCGGTTCCAAAAACGGAGGTAACTTTCTGGGTATGTATGTAACCATAGGAACTTACTCTCTGAAGATAACCTGCTCGGTAGCAGGTTATGTTCCAGGGTAAGTTTGTTTCCGAAGGTTACTGAGCATGGCGTGCCCTTTTGATGACGATCCTGTGGACGTGGAGGCACAAATTATACTATGTTTTTACGCAGGGAGAGAGTTATAAGACCGCGTATTGATGTATTTTAATTTCCTAATGATTATTTGAAAGAGCGTTACCGGTTTTCAAAAGATTCGTTAATTTATTTAACACATCTCTTGAGACCACATTGTAAATGTCACAAACCGCGGGTCTGCGCTTAGCACAGAGAAAAAAAATTGCATCAGTTTTTTGTGTCAGGGCATTTTTTGTACAATGTGGGCATAAGCAGTGGCTTTATATGGAATAACTCCCTGGGGGACACCCTCTTGCCCGCCCAAATTTATGTAGTGATTGATTGATGTTTGACACGTGAAGGATAGTGTATGCCATTACATTTAGTTTTTTAAAGATTACTTTAAACATGAGATATTTAAATAGAAGACGATATTTAAATAATGAATTTATAGTATTGAAATGTCTTGCTGTTTATTATAAAGGTGTGGGAATATTGATACCATGCATCTTCATTGTTTTTTCTTATATATTTGCCAGTGGGGTACTAGCACTGTAATGTCTCTTCATTTAATTATACCAATGTTCTAGCTCATATGTGTTTTACATTATGTGACCGTAAGAGTATATGTATGTATGAACACTGAATAAAACAACCAAGCAGAAGACTGAAATTCACTTCTGACTTTTTTCAGTCAATCAATAACATATTTCCACTTGCAGGGGATATATTAAATCCCTCCCCTACACATCTTTCTCCATGACGGTAACAGTTTTGTTTTTAAAACAGGGCTGCAAATGAACCAAACCCACCCAAACATAATGAACATAAACACACATAATGTTATTTTCTTTTTTTTTTTTAGTTGTATTGCTTTTTATTCATTATTATTGGCTTCAATTCTTCATACACATACATTAAAACTTCTAGCTCCTCCTCTGTGAAATATGCCGCTCCCTTTTTTTCACTGTCATTTTTCATTTTGACTCGTTAAATGGGTGATCCATTAAAAATGTCTTTATGTACGCACATTAACTCTGGGTAACCAGTAGGAGGTTGATTAAACTAACTTTTATCGGGTGTTTTGGAACCCACATGCTCATGGTATGTGGGTTAGGGGTCAATCAACCCAGAGGTTATGTTTTATCAAATGGTAAGGTAACCAAGCTTTCTGGAATACACCACTGTTGTCCTAAAAAATAGGAGCCAGAGTTTCTCATATTTGTTTTTTATGTTTAATGGCATAATGGAGGAGATGGTAGTGTACCTCAGGCTTAAGCCTGTGTTATACTTCATGCGCTGACCCATACACAGACAGCATGGACTACTTGTATTTATACTACCGAAAGTGTAGCTATCGTCAGGTTTGCAATCTGGAATTGTAGGTAGTTAAGCAGAAAAACAAAACTGTGTATAAATAAATAGGGCATGGTATGGCTAAATGTTCAGCTTCAGCTGTGACAGCTGGCTTGTGCGAGTCCTTCAATTTATTAATATACTGAAAAATGTTGCTTTCATTTTCAAAATATTCAGTGGGGGACTGTAAGTAAGTACATTCGTTAAGTATTCTATAAATATGAAGTAATACATTTTCTTTTTTTGTTCTCACAGGACAGCAACATTACAAAATTATGGTCTTTTAAAACATTATGCAATGTCATAGATTAAACCCAACTGTGTATGCAAAATTTTATGCATGGCTTAAAGTACAGTGTGTGGAAAATATCTATATCATAACAAACTCACAGCACCATATAATCACAATTTTTTCTATTTTATAGCCTGTAGTCAAATTGGCTTTTAAACTTAACAAATCTATGCAAAATAATCTTTTTACGCACCTCAGTATCTGCAACTGACAGTTTGGACTCTTCAGTCCATCAGAGATCAGCTTTACTCCTGAATCCTGCAGGTCATTGTTACTCAGGTCCAGCTCTCTCAGGACACAGTTAGAGGATTGTAGATTTGATGACATAATTTCACAGGACTGACCAGTGAGATTACAGCTAGGCAATCTGATCAGAAAAATGAGGGAGGTAGCATTACAAAGCTATTTTATTATACAAAAGTTTGATTTTCCCTCTTTGATTAATACTAGGGCTGTCACAACAAAGATTGTTAAGTAGTCAGTGCCAATACCAGAGAAATTCATACTTTTAAATAATGTTTTAAAATGTTAACATAATGTCTATATATTAAGGCAGGGGTCACCAAGTGTGGTCCTGCAGGGCTGGTGTCTCTGCAGAGTTTAGATCCAACCCTAATCAAACACACCTGAAGCAACTAATCAAGGTCTTACTTGAAACATCCAGGTAAGTATGTTGAGGCAAGTTGGAGCTAAACTCTGCAGGACATGTTTGATGACCTCTGTATTAAGGATTGGTCAGGGAATCATGTGGCCAAATACAGATAAACATCACATAATATGTGATAAGCAGGTGTTTTGAATCTGTAAACACTGACACCATTGCTAATTGTTATGATGGATAAAAGATAAAATTCTGATCAACTGATCTTTTAAAACTGATTATGTACTGCATAAAAAAGAACCATTTTAAAAAAAGTCACTTTATGTAAAAGTATTATACCCCTGGATAAAAAGTGTAGACCTATGTCAATAACAAATCTACATGTAAATGAAAAAAATATTTAATACATGCCAGTGTTTCACAATAATCAAAAAACAGCTAAATCCTTATAAATACCTCAGTATCCGCAGCGGACAGTTCTTCAATCCATCAAATAGCAACTTCACTCCTGAATCCTGTAGGTCATTATTAGTCAGGTCCAGCTCTCTCAGGGCAGTGTTTGAGAACTGAAGAGCTGATGATAAATTCTCACAATACTGAACAGTAAATCTACAGTCAGCAAATCTAAAGGGAAGAGTATGCAAATATGCTGTCAGTATTTTTTTTTATCGTAATTATTTTGAATCTGCATTAAAGGTATAATTCACAAATACAAATCTGAGTTCTAATCACTTTATCTCATTGTCTCTACAGATATATATGTAGGGGGGTGCAGTATGACAATTTTAGATTTGAATATTGGATCAGCTGAAGTCCAGTGGCTACTTTTTTACAATTTATCTTTATCATGATTACATTCAGATCAAAATCAAAACAAATGTATTATTTGTGTGAATTTTAAAGCCTTGATAAACATTTGGCTATGTTTTTGTTAAAACAAAAGTTATTTAACACATTTTTTCATTCACATGCACTTACATATTTTCTTTTTTTTCTGAGCACACAACCTTATTTTGTATCTTAATTAGACATGTGACAGTAGAATTTTTGGATCAGTGCATTCTGTTTTAATGTAATAGCAGCCTATTATAACCTGCTTCCTTTTTAACTTTAAAAAAAACAACAACATTTTTTTTTCTTTATAAAATCTCCCATTGTTATCCTACGGTTTACTTACAGAGCTTTTTTGCAATTGCTTGCAGCTGGTATCAGTCTTCTTCTACCCTCATCTGATGTGTTGTATCTCTTCAGATCAAACTCATCCAGCGCCTCCTCTGACATCTGAAGCATGTAGGCAATTGTTGAGCATTGAGCAGGAGAGAGCTTCTTTTCTGAGTGTTTGTCTGATTTCATGAACTCCTGAATTTCTCTGGACAGACTCTGATCTTTTACTTCCAGCAGGCAGAGGAACAGATTGATCGATCTTTCAGTGGAGAGTTCATTTACATCTTTGATCTTTGTTTTAATGTACTGTAAAGTACTCTCGATGTCTTTTGAGCCGTTCTCTTTGTGTATTAGTAGATCCTGTAAGAGTCTCTGATTGGACTCTAGTGAGATGCCTAGAAGGAACCGCAGGAACAGATCCAGCTGTCCATTCTCCCTCTCAATAGCTTTATCTATTACTCCTTTATGCAGATAATGCATTGAATCAAAAACCTTAAGGGTCTCCATTGTATAGCTTAGGTAGCAGTAAAGCACGTGAAAAGCAGCAAGAAACTCCTGAATGCTCAGATGAATAAAGCTGTAGACTTTCCTCTGATGAATCACAGATTCCTCCTTGAAGATCTCAGTGCAAATCCCAGAGTACACTGAGGCGTTGGTGACATCTATCCCGCTTTCACTCAGGTCTTCCTCATAGAACATCACATTGCCCTTCATCAACTGTTTGAAAGCCACTTCAGCAAGTTTCACAATCACTTCTCTGTTGGACTGCAGGAGTTTCTCTGGATCTCTCTCTTCATACTTCTGGTTCCTGGTGTTGATCTGAATCAGCAGGAAGTGGATGTACATTTCAGTCAGAGTTTGAGGGATTTC
>JAUCNO010000977.1:0-13158 GCA_032353835.1 Enteromius viviparus | reverse complement strand
TTCTTTTTGATAATGTTCAGTGCTTTGCTACAATCTGTATTGTTAAAAGCGCTATATAAATAAAAGTGACTTGACTTAATCTCCACACCATGTAATTAATTAGATTATTTTAATCACTTGACAGCACTACTTACAACACACTTTTTACCTATTAAAATAGTTCAGTTTCGTGTATAATGACAAAATGATTATATTTTGTTATTATATATTTTATTATATTTAATTAATTTAGAAAAATATTTGGAGCTTTTTTTGTTCATTAAATATAAGGGCTTTTTTTGTTGTTGTTTTTTTAAGTATCAACCAAGTGGCCAGCGGCTGACAATGAGCTGATCATGAAACGTTTCATCAATTTAGCCTTCTCACATCATCTCAACTTGCCTGAAATAAAATCTATACGCATACTTAAACAGTTCAAGAATATAACAATGTCTAAACGTTAAAAACAGTTTCTCTGTGGTAGCTTAGGTTGTGTAAGACCACTCGGCTCAGACAGGAAGTGCCCAAGACTGCGGTTGACAGGAAGAGCCCTGCATCTGTGATTTCACTGAGGGAAGGTTGAGCTTTTGAAGTTCCACAAGGTCCCTGTGCCAGAGCCCTGAAGGGTTTTAAGTCTGCATCAACTGATCCATTTCACACAGAGTCCTAGCAAAGGCTTATGTCACTATGCCTCTCTGCGATGCAGCTCGTCTCAATACAGCCACATTAACACGCATGAGGGAAAATACAGTGAAATAAAGACCTGAATGTGTCTCCAATCCTGTCTTTGAAGTAGACAAAATCTCTGTGGTCTTGAAGCATTAGGTCTCCTGTGTTGAAGAACACATCTCCCATCTTAAAGACGTCCCTCAGCAGCTTTTTCTCCGACATGACTTTATCGCCAGCATATCCCAGAAAAGGGTTGGTGAAGGTCACGGGAGCCACCAGTAAGCCTGCTTCCCCTGAAAACACACCAGTCTGGGATGAGCATATTGTCATTCTCTCAAAACACAGCTCACAGGTTCTGAGACCTTCTGGGTTCACATCTTTCTTCAGTTCTTTTTCTTTTCCACCAGTTCTCCTCATATATAAAATAACCAAATATCCAGGCCAGCATAAACATCCTCCTAAACATTAATGTACATAAAAGCAGATTTAATGATCTCACCTTTACTCACTTTAATGCAGTGTCCTGAGTCTGTCCTTATCGGCTCAAACGTGTGTGGATCACATTTTAAAAACTCAAACGGCAAATTGAGCTGAAATAAAACAGAAAAGATCCTCATCAGAAAGTATGTTTCACATTTCTGAAAGATCCTTGTTTTTTTAGACATTTATCAAAGTCTTGATTTTATTAAACAGATGTATTACAAATCCCCCAAAAACCATTGACAGATTACAGTAACACAAAAAGCAGACCTTATTAAAATAACTGGCTCGCCCAATCGGTCCAATTTCAACCGTGTAATTAACAAAGCCAATACTGGCCTCCGTTAAACCGTAAGATTCACAAATTTGGATTTTTCCAAAACGTCTGAGGAACTCCTTCCAAACATCAGCTCTGAGTCCGCTTCCTGCGGCGAGCCGAACTTTATGAGCCACTTCCTCTGCAGTCTGCAGACAAGAAATGTGCAAAAATAATCAGCAACATCTTCAACAATCAATTTATCAATGCAATACTAAAACAGGGTTTCATCGAAGATATGAATTCCATGTGAACTAGAACAATATGATACAGTGCATATTTCAGCATATAGTACAAGGTTTTGTACCTTTGGCTGATTGACCAGATATCGACAGAGTTCTCCGATATACTGAAACACTGTCACATCATACTTCACACAGTCCTTCCAAAACTGGCTGGCAGAGAACTTCCTTCTCAAAACACACGTCGCCCCTGAAACCCAACAGTAGGATCATGACAGCAGTATGAACAGATCTTCTGACAGTCAGTCTCTCTGATGCAGCTGTGCGGTGTGTTTGCGGTCCTCTCACTGTCTGTCGTACCGAGCTCGATGCAGCCGCCGATGCCCAGCAGAGACGCAGACATGTGGTAGAGCGGCAGGGTCACATAGACTCGGTCACGGGCATGAGCGCCACACAGACGCAGGAAGGCCATGCACATCACCGCTTTGATGTGACTAATCCGAGCGGCCTTCGGCAGCCCTGAGGAACACAGACATGAACCTGATAGAGCTCTCCAGGCTCCGGCGAGACTACAGAATAGAACAACTCCAGAACAACACAGAACATAATAGAATAGGAAAAACTTAGTAGAATAGAATAGAACAACTCAGAATAAAATAGAATAATTATAACAGAATAGAAAAGAATAGAACATGACAACTCAGAATAGAATAGAATAGAATAGAATAGAATAGACATACATAGGAAGTTATGTGTCCAGATTTAATTTACAAAACAAAATAAATCCCACAAAACAAGCAGATATACCCTATACAGCACACAAACTAATATCAAACTAAGATGAAGCTGACGCGTGGAAACAATTTAAAATACATTTAATAGAAAACAGTTAAACAAATACTGCTTTACTTAAAGCATATTATAAAAGTAGATTAATGCATTAGTTATGCCTTGCAATGCACATTATAATGCATAATCTCATGAATAATTGTAACCTCAGTTGACACATTATAATACTTAGCAATTCATTGTTAGAGTGTGCAATTTAAGTTTTACATTGTAATTGTTTTCAATACCGTATTACAACACATGAATAATTATAATGCCTTAATAACCCTTCATAATGCATTACACATAAAGGCTTTAAAACTAAATTGTTGTGATTTTTGATGATCTGAAGTGTTGAGTACTGCAGAGTGGCTCTTACACGTCTGCTACAGAGTTAACCGCTGTTCAGAGGTGATACGGACTGTACTGTACCTGTGGTGCCGGATGTGAAGATGAAGAGGAAGGTGGACAGGAGGTTGGGCTGAGGGCCGTCGGTCAGGGACTTCTCTGGAGAGGCTGACTCCAGCTTGTCCAGCAGCGTCCCGATGCTCTGGTGTGAGGATCTCTCCGCGGTCACCCAAACCTTGACCCCAGCATCTGTCAGCACCGGCAGCACCTCGTCCAGGCTCTGAAGCAGGTCTGCAATCAGACCGGTCAAACAGATGCCATCTCTCAGAGGAACAGTACGGTGATGTATGAGAAGAACTCAAGCCACTCTACTAACATTCTGCTCTGATGGGCTTACGTTTATAAAAGCTTCTTGATTGCTGCAGACGAACCTGAAAATGTTCACATTCTCCCAAATTAAATGACCAAACGTTAACTAGGCTAGCTGAATTAACCATTGAGGAGGTGTCTTTTACCTTTAACCTTACAGTTGTTTTGCCTTAAGTGTACTATAGTCTTGATGGCAGGATGGATGAATTGTCTTCTCTTCTAATAATGAATAATAATAATGAACGCCCAGCAGAAACAGCCCTCACACCTCAAATCTCTCCTGAAACTGTCAAAAGGCACGTTCAGAAAGAGAAAGAGATTTTGTTCTGTAACAGAGTCCTATCAAATCAGCAGTGGATGTGTAGTTTGTAAAAGTTGTTGACAAATTTCAAATCAACAAGTGCAGTGACTACAAATAAGCAGTCAAACCGATCCCAGACTCCCTCTAGGCTCTGAAGACAGTGCCAGACTATATCAAGACGAGACACGTTCTCTTCAGCTCCACGGGGACAGAGAGTGGGAAGAAACTTCGCAATCTCTCACACAGAGTTTATATTGCAGATGTATAACGTGACAGCACACGTTTCTGTACCTGCGCGTCGCGTGCGTCGCTTACCTGAGCCAATGACGAGCGCTTTAGCCGCGCAGCTGCGCAAACAGTGCTGCAGAGACTGAGACTTGATGTTAAAGTTTAGAAAGGCGACCTCGCAGCCCAGTTTACAGAGGCCGAACCAAACGCAGATGAAGTCCGGCTCGTTGCTCATCAGCAGCGCGACAGTATCGCCGTGTTTCAGCCCGCAGCGCGCTCCCAGCACGCTCGCGAATCTGTTGCTGCGCGCGTCCGCGTCTCCGTACGACAGGGTCTGCTCCTCGAACACAATGAAGGGCTTCTCCGGACTATTTCTGGCTCGCTGCTCAAAGCGCTGGAGGTACGTGACAACTCCGCGTTTCATCCTCGCCTTCATCGCGTTCCCCACGCGACGAACTCTCGCGAAATACATCAGATCGTCCCAAAAGTAGGGGTAAAACTTCCTCTGGACGAGCAGAAGAGTGACCATCCCCACGGCCAGAGTGCCGATGATGACCCAGCTCATGGTGAGTCTCACACGGATGAGAAATGTTTGTGTTGCGCTGCTGGAATCTTCAGCCCATATTTAAATACCCTCACACGCTACTGCGCATGCGCAAGACTGGCTCTCGACCTCAAACCATCGTATTCCTGTGAGTTGGGTTTCCTTCCGCAGGCTGCCGCTCGAACCATCACACCAAACACATTTTTAGGGAAGTGCAAACCTCTCATAACGCAGCAAAGCATATTGACTGAGGAAAATATTACATTTTGCAAATATTACATAAAGTTACATTCTTTCAGAAAATTTGTCAAAACGCACCAAAAATGTTACACTTTTTTTGTTATTCGTAAGTCTAAGAGAGGAAACAAGATGGTTTAATTCTGCAAGGAAGATGGTGAAGGATACAGGAGATTTAACCCATTTTTGTTTATGAATAAAGAACTTTGCATTTAATATGAGAAAATTAACAAACTAATTCGACAGGTGGTAGCTTTGGGGTTTCATAATAAAGTATAATATCCTTGAGGTCAATATTTCCCGAAAGCATAGTTTAAACGAACATTTGCAATCAACGTCTAAAACGCTTCTTTTTCTTTTTACACAAACACAAATGTTACAATTCAAACAGGCTTTGAATAAACCAAAATATAAGCTATCAAATAACACAATTACAAGTGTGTAAGGCAGACATAACTATAAGATACATTGTTGGACAGCATTTAAATTGAAGTACAACAAAGTATATTATAATGAGGAAAAAAGTGCTACATGACATTGCAAAATATCACTTTCACAAAATTTACAATAGTTTTCCTCAATATTAAACCTCGATCGAAGAAATTCTTTCGATGGATATATATATATATATATCATTCATTATTTTAAAATGAAGCTCTTTCACTTTTGGGAATATTGGAAATAAAAGATAACCCATTCTCATTTCTTTAACTCTTTTTAATCAAAATCCTTATAAATATGGTGACGTCTAAGACAATTTGGGTCTATTAATAAAAACATTTCTTAAAAACAAGTTAGTACATTTTTGATCTTTAACAAAATAAGGACCCAAATGCAGAGATGGAAGAGAAAATGTCACAGAATAATGAGAAAGTATTCCTTTGAGCAATAATATCATACTTTTAGGAATAGCATTTCTAACTGTATGAAATTCCTTGGGAAGACATACAAATCCGTGTTTCAGACAGAAATCATTGTAGCTGAGAATGTCTCATTGGTTATCCATCATATCCAAAAAAGAAGTGATAACTTTTATTATAAAGACTTATTAAGATGTAAAATAAATGGTTCCAAATACAAGTCTTGTGGGGACTGAAATTGTGAGAAAAAAAATAATTTGCAACATAATTGTCACAAGTCGCACCTCTGTGGCGCTCTCCGAAAGACAGCAGCAGGAACCTTCGCCCGAATTCTAAGTTCCTACCCGGACCCTTTAACCCCACGTACCTTGGCCGCTTCCGCTACTGATCTCCCGCCATTTGGAAGAAGTACAATGGAGCTGCAGGCAAGTGCGAGGGTTTCTTGCTACAATGTGAGATTTATATGACCCAGCAAGCTCATTGTTTCACTACAGATGAAAGTAAAGTCTCTCTGATATGTTCATTGCTTACCGGGAAGGCCGCAACATGACATTCACTTGTTATCGGAGTTTCCTCCGGGAGTTAAGAGAGGTGTTTGACCATTCAGTCGACCGTCAGGATGCTAAAGACAAGATTATGATGCTGAAACAGGGCACGTCGTCTGCAAGTGATTATACATTGACTTTCCAAACGCTCGCTGCTCAGACTGGTTGGGACATGGACCCCCTTCTCACCATCTACCGCCGGAGCTTAAAGGAGGATCTCCAAGTGGAGCTAGCTAGTCGAGACCAGGACAAAACACTGACTGAGTATATGGATTTGGCCATTAAAACAGACCACCTCATGTGTTCTCTCTAGCCCCGCCGCTCAGCTCCTCTAAAGGCTCCATTCCGGCCTAGTCTGGCTCCCGCTGAACCCATGCAGATCGGCTCGACACAGATCTCCAGAGAGGAGCGCGATCGATGTCTTCAGAATAACCTGTGCCTGTATTGCGGTCTGTCTGGTCACATCCGCGCTACCTGTCCAACACGGCCTCCTCTGCCTAGAGTGTTTCGGGGAAGTGCTGTTTCCCTTAACTCAGCCATGAAAATCGATGTTTATATAATATTCAAAGACTGTGAAATACACACAGAGGCCTAGGTTGATACAGGGGCCGCAGGCAACTCTATCGATGAAAGCTATCTCACTAAAAATAGTCTCCGTCTGCTTCCATGTACTCCCACTGTGGCGGTGGCAGCTCTCTCACTCCATTCAGAAGAAATCTCCATGCATGTCATCCACTCACCCGACCATCCGCTAATCCTAGGCATGCCATGGCTGCATCTCCACAACTCTACCATCTGCTGGGACACACGCCAGATCACTCAATGGTCTGAATTCTGTCACACTCACTGCATCAGCCAGACCACCCCGACCAACCCCAGTTACCCAGGACCCCTCCGGGAGGACATCGACCTCACCAACCTGCCACCAGCCTACCACGATCTCCAGGTCGCTTTCAGCCAGACCTGAGCCACTCACTTACCACCACACCAACCCACCGATTGCGCTATCGACCTCATCCCAGGTAGCCAACCCCCCTGTGGTCGGGTCTTCCCACTCTCTCAGCCCGAGTCTGAAAGCATGGCGCAGTATATACAAGAGGAGTTGGCTAAAGATTTCAGCAGACCCTCCACCTCGCCCGCCTCAGCTGACGACTTCTTTGTCAAAAAGAAAGATGGCGGACTTCGACCCTGCATTGACTATCAGGCCCTGAACGAGATCACTATTAAGTACCGTTACCCCCTTCCACTGGTACCAGCGGCACTCGAACAGCTAAGGACAGCCCGCTACTTCACTAAACTGGACCTTCGCAGCGCTTACAACCTTGTGCGTATCAGAGAGGGCAACGAGTGGAAAACAGCTTTCTCCACGACCAACGGGCACTATGAATATCGGGTGATGTCCAGCAGTGTTCCAGTCACTCGTCAATGAAGTCTTCAGAGCCATGTTAAACAAGTTTGTGATCGTATACATTGACGACATCCTAATATACTCCCAAGACTATGAGAGCCACGTCCACCATGTAAGACTGGTACTGGAAAAGCTCATCGAGCACCAACTATACGCCAAAATGTCTAAGTGTGAATTCCACCAGACCAAGATATCATTCCTGGGCTACGTCATCAGCTCGGAGGGAGTGGCGATGGACAAAGGCAAGGTTACAGCAGTGACTCAGTGGCCCCAACCCCAGACCCTCAACTGCAGCGCTTCCTGGGCTTTGCCAACGTCTACCGACGTTTCATTCGTGACTTTAGCAAGGTAGCAGCCCCGCTAACAGCTATGACAAAGAAAGGGTACTGCCGTTTACCCTGGTCAGAGGAAAGTCTCAAGGCCTTCCAAGATCTGAAAGCCTGGTTCACCACAGCCCCGATTGTAAAACACCCTGATCCAGAGAGACAATTTGTTGTGGAGGTAGACGCATCCAACACCGGTATTGGGGCCATCCTTTCTCAACGACATGGGACCCCAGCCACACTCTCCCCATGCGCCTTTATTCCCGCAAACTGAATCAGGCGGACCGTATATACGATGTGGGAGACCGCGAGCTTCTAGCCCTTAAGGCAGCACTAGAAGACTGGCGAAACTGGCTGGAGGGAGCCCGGGAACCCATCCTTGTGCTAACAGATCACCGTAATCTGGAGTACCTAAAAGGGGCCAAAAGACTAAACGCTCAACAGGCCAGATGGTCATTATTCTTTATCCGTTTTGAGTTTCAAATAACCTACCAACCAGGCTCTAAGAACATAAAGGCAGACGCCCTATCCAGGCAATTTGACTCACCCATGCTACCATCACAGCCTGAAAACATTATTTCCCCCGCACTCATACTGGCACCCGTGCAGTGGGACATTATGAGAGAAGTCTCCGACATGCAGGGTGCGGAACCCATTCCTCCCGAATGCCCCCCTGAGAAGACGTTTGTTCCAGAACCACTGCGCCAACGTGTACTACACCTCCTACACAACAGTCCCCGCGCACCTCGGCATCCTGGCCACTCTAGAACTCACCACTAATCGCTTCTGGTGGCCTACCCTGACAGCTGATGTTACAACCTTTGTTAAAGCCTGTGCGACCTGTCAGGTGTCTAAGACCTCCAAACAATGGAATTGGAACTGCATGCAGCTGACAGGAAATAGAATTGGAATTGAATTGGAATTACAGGAAGTGGAATTCAATTCAGGAAGAATTCCACTGAATTCTGTTTATTGCTGAGCATTTATTTGTCATTGCATTTAAAGACATACATTTGAACTTTATTTATGATGATTTACAAATATCAAGCAATGTAAGAAATAGAGTTGATCAAATGCAAGTAAATAAAAATGAGAACAGAACATTATGAATTAATAATTGAATGACAGTGGTGATAAATTTCTGAATATGTTCAATATATGATTACCCAATGTTTTGGTCTTGAAAACATTGCCTAAAAAACATTTCCAAGCGTTTTCCCTTGCTGTTTTCTCTCTATATTGTTTGGACTGATTTTTGGACTTGGATTCTCTTTGCCTGCCCCGACCTTCCCACCTGGATTTACGTTGTGATTATTGTCTTGCCCTATCTGATACTGTCTGCCTGTGTTTCTGACTTCCGCCTGTCTGTCAACGAATAAACACGCTTGCAAATGGATCCAGCTGACTCCAGTGATCTGTCACAATAATGAAACCTGGTGATGAAAAGAAGAATATTTAAGATGTTGCTTGGATAATTCAAAATCACATTTGACTAAGAATTTGTGACCACCTACCTTCCCAAACACTGAAGAAGATATTGTAAACCATATACTATTTGTATTGAGAGAAAAAAAACGATCCTAGCCATTGAGTTTTTAAAACATTATTCAATGTTTCCAGGTCAATAACATTCAAACCTCCTTCTTCAAAGCTGCGAAGGCCGTTTTGTTCATATAGTGATGCCTATTTTTCCAAACAAAATTAAAGATTGTGCTGTTATATTCTTTTATTAAATGAGAAGGAATTGCTAATGAAGAAGCTGGGTAAACAAATCTAGAAAGAAATTCCATTTTGGTTATCAAAATTCTTCCAAGAATCGAGATATCTCTTTGCAACCAACTATTAAGAATTAATTTTGCTTTTAGAAATTTGTTTACAAAATTATCTTTAGTAATAGTGATACCCAGGTATTTGTTTTAACTGGATATTGCACAAAGAGCCTAAACCGCTGTCATGAACTGCAACTTAATGGCTTTATCAAATTCATATTTATCCTTTAAAAAAATAGTCGTATCATCTGCCAACTGACTAATAGAGATTTGTCTTTCAAAAACGTTTAGTTTTTCGAAACTATTGTCACTATTAATCAAAATAGCAAGCATTTCCACAGCCAGAATAAATAAGAAGGGGGAAATGGGACAGCCTTGCCTAATTCCTCGTGAAATATTAATATATAAATTTGTTACCAAAACCATATTTACTCGAAGAATCAAATATGAAATTGTGTCAAACGCTTTTTTAAAGTCCAAAAACAGAATGTAACCATCGTCCTCAATCCATTCTTGGTAATCCAAAATATCTAAAACTAGCCTAATATTGTTATGTATCGATCTGCCTTTAATAAATCCAGATTGTGATTCATTTATTATCTGGTCTTAAGTCTATTGGCAAATATGTGAGCTAGAATCTTGTAATCGCAGTTAAGAAGAGTGATAGGTCGAAGATGATCTATTTGTTGAGCATCCTTGCCTGGCTTGGGTATTAAAGTAATCAGTCCTTGCTTCATAGTCGAAGTAAGTTCATTACTCTATATACACTCAAGAAATACTTGAAACAATAAATCCCTCAAGTCTTCCTTAAAGAATTTATAGAATTCAGGAGTGAGGCCTGACCTGGAGTTTTTCCTGATGGTTTATCTATGGCTTTATCAAGTTCCTCAGATTTAATGTCCGCCTTAATCCATTTTCGTCAATCTGTGGTATATCAGTATGTATTTTGTCAAAAAATATATTACAATCTATTGCAGAAAAAGCTGAGCTATATAAAGTGCTATAAAAATTAAAGATCTCTGAAGAAATTATTTTGGGGCAAATATTTATACATTAAAGATAATTTATAGTATTTTTTTCCTGTCCTCAAGCCTGCAAAAATTACTATTACTTTTTTTTACCTTTTTCTATCAATCTTGCTCTGGAACGTACATAAGCTCCTTTGGCTTTTTGAATAAAAACATCATAAATGGACTGTAAATGTAAAATTTTTAATTTAGTGTCATCATCAACTTCACTTCTATTACACAAGCTATTTAGCTCTAAGCTTATTCTTCCTCCAAATGTGCTCTAGCTTTATTTAAAATTTTACTGAAACGTATAGAAAATTCACAAATCTTGTGCTTTAAATGCTCCCATTTATTTGTGAAGGAGAGATGGTCTTTAGCTAGCTTTGCTCTATTTATCATTGATTTAATTTGTGAACAATAGTTATCATGCTTTATTAAGCCAGAATTAAGTTTCCAATAACCCTTGTTTAGCGATTCTCTTTTATTGGAGCTGAGAGATGAGGAGATACAGCAGTGATCGGTTGAGGTGCTGAGGAAATCGAGGTGTCTTTGATAAATTCAGTCCAACTAAAGGAAGTTAACCAATAGTCATCTAATCCTAGATTTGGAAGTCCCGTTTGGTTTAAACCAAGAGAATTGTCTTAAATTATTATTCTCAGCCCTCCAAGTATCTGTCACATTATTATCTAAACAGAAGTTTAGAAAATGATGAGTCGAATGTGAATTGCTAAATTTATGCAGGTAACGATCCCAATGACCATTCCAGTCAATTTCTCCTGTTAGTACCTTTCCAGGGAGGTTATTAGATAATATAGCTACCCCTGTGGACTGTGTAGAAGCATGGCTGAAGACTGTCTTGCCACCCCATTGACTTGAACATTATCAGGCTTAGAATGTGTTTCTTTTAATAATACACAGTGTGCACCTTTGCTTTGACAAAACAGAAAAGCTTTTCTTTTGACAGAGTTAGGGAGACCCCTTGCCAAAGAAATACAAAAAAAACATGAACCTAATAAATAAAATAGAACATAAAATGACAAAAAGAGTAATGTGAAAACATTTTAGCACACGTGAACAACGCCTACCTTAAACAAAGCACTGTAACGAGATCCCACTCAACAGAAAAACATGAACGATCATCCCATCTACAACCTTCCGCCACGGAAAGTAGATGCAGTTAAAGTTATCAAAATCTGTGATTTTAGACGATTCGAACACCCTTAATATAGCCGTAAGGGCCGTGGTAATAGGCTTTCTTCCCCGCAGCTCTGGCCTCGCTGATCATCGACCGCAGCGCAAGCCTCTCGATCTTCCTTGGATAAGTCCTCAGTGAACTTTATCCCCCAGGTTTTGCAGATGTCTAAAAATTCGTAGAGCACCAGAACTCATCTCTGTATTTCCTCATACAAAACTGAATGATCACCTGTCTAGATTTCTCCTTTTGCCTTTCACGGTGAACTGTATCCATGATGTCATCAAGCTTGTGCTGCAGGTGGGGAGCCATTTCAGATAGCAAGGAGAGATCTTCCCCTGCGGCCTCCTTCATGCCAGTCACTCGAAGGTTTCATCTTCTTTTGTAGCATTCAAGCTCTGATGTACGACTGGTCAAATCTGCATCTGTTGCGAGCGCAGGAGTGAGTTGTTTATTGAACAGATTCATTTTGGATTTACAGTCCTTAATCTCCGCCGTGTTCAATTCCACTGGATAAGATCACAATCATCAGACTGTTCTCTGTGATCTTACATTCAATGTTACATAGCTTCCCATCTTGCAAGTCAAAGCGTCCAGGAGAGCTGCATTAGAAATCTCAGGATCTTCAGTACCTTTAAGTTTCTTGGAGGGAATCTTAGTTGGAGTGTTGTGCAAGGATCAGGACTCTTTGCATTTATCTTTGTAGACATTGTGACCAATTTCTATGGCATATTCATGTACGACATTAACACCCGATGTTTTCTTAGCTGTTGTCTTGTTTTCTGGGATAATTATTTTTGGGTGGCTCGAGACTTTACTTGCTGACATAATGTCAATCCTCTCAGACTAATTGATTGTAATAATATAATTTGGGATGAATGCCGTTGAAAGTGTTGAAAATTGCTGAAGAGCCGAACAATCCACATGTGCTTAGCTCACCATCTTGTTGCCTTTTTTCGTTAAATAGCATAAGTCATTCCTCCACCACATGCGTGTGACGTCATTAACAATGGCCCTATGTTGTTGCACTAATGTGGTTCAAAAGACGGAGATGCGACCGTGTTCGGGAAACAGTCGTGTGTAGGTAGTTTGTTTCCAAAACAATGCATGGTACTATGGTGTTTAATCAGCGAGTTACATCGTTGTAACTCCAGGGGTGCGTTTCCCAAAAGCAACCATGGTCGCAAGTTCCATCGTTACAAATACAGTTCAACGGAACTAACGATCATAGTTAGCTAACGATGCTTTTGGGAAACGTACCACTGTGGCTGATTAACCACCTTAGTACCATGCATTGTTTTGGAAACTAATGACGATTTCCCGAACATGGTATATAGAGAGTAGACGCCGCGTCGACCGATACTCCCTAGTGGCGCTGATGAGACGCGGGGCCGCTATCTTGGACCGGTCACCCGCTCCACTCAGTGTAATCTGTTCTGCAGGTGTACTGAGCTGTCAACGCATTTAATTAATCATACCTCATGGAATACCGAGTTTTTTTTTGCTGCAAAGGTCATAATTGTAGCTGTGATACATGATGCATGGTTTGGCGTATTTTAATATTGATAGT
>JAUCNO010000976.1:17913-30306 GCA_032353835.1 Enteromius viviparus | reverse complement strand
TTATACAGGACAAACTGTATGTGGTATTGCCCTACACCTACCCTACACCTAAACCTACCCCTTACAGGAAACTGTGTATTTTTAGATTTTCAAAAAAACACCATTTGAGTTGTTTTTTAAGCGTTTTGAATTAGGGGGACACTGAAAATGTCCTCATAAAACACCTACATACTGTAATACTTGTGTCATACCCATGTCATTATACAAATTAGTGTCCTCATAAACCACATAAACCCGTCCACACACACACACACATAATAAAGTTGTGCAATAGTATAAATGACCTTCTGAGGTTGACCATCAACATATAGTGGAGGTTCATCACTTCTTTTCAATGACCTCTTGTTGAAAAAAAGCCTATTTGGTTAAACACAAGTGCCATTTACAATACTAGATAAAAAAAAAGAAAAAAAGAGAAAACCGCCACAATAATAATTTCACCAGTACTGTAGTTCTACCAGGTCTAATCTAAAGCCATAGCTGATGGACATGGATTAATAGGAGCTGTAACTTGACAGCAAAAAAGTGTTCTCATTGAAGTTGAGACACTCCAGACTTGTACTTGACTCCTCTGTTTAAAGGACGGCCAAACAGTGGTCCAAATGTAGCACAGGTCTAATGTGTTGTCCAAAAACATCTCAAAGCACAGGTGCTGTATCTCAGGAGAGCCTCCTGTCTGTGAGAGTTAGCGTGTTTCCTTCAGCACACCACATCATTAGCAAACCATCCACTCCTTCATCCCAACAATGGGCAGCGTGTCTTCATCCTGTGTTTGTGTTAGAGAGAGCATCAGCAGGAGGAAATGACATCAGAGAACTTTGCGTTGTGAGTTAACTATTCTACAATTAGCTGCAACTGTTTGTAGCTATTTCAGCATTTGACGTCCATTTAAAGTGTGATACAGAAAGGCACGTGTCCTATTAGAAATGCTATGCTGTTGTCCTCTTGCTCTGATTGGATTATACTGCTGACAAATCTATGCGGTTGGCTGAGTTGGTGCTTTTGTCCCATGTGTTCATCTTTGTGGGGGTCACACCGCCCTTGTTGCCGTTCATCTACAAAAAAGAAAAGCAGATTAATACAAGCTTGTGTTCCAATATCCTTGTGAAAAAGAAGTGTGCTTAGTTGTACACTTGTATTCCTCCACTTGCATTTAATGTATGATGAATGAAATATCACTTAAGTGAACTGTGTTATAATGTCAACTTACTTTTAAGTACTCATATTATGTTTACTCGTAATTTTTTGTCATGCATTAAAAGAAGTAGATGACTAACTAAAAGCACTATTTGATATTATAATAAAAGCTAATGTAACTTAACTTCATCAATAAATGAGTGAGTTACGCAAATATATTTTGTACACAAACTTTCATTTCTGATGCGATTCATCGCGATTAATCGATTTGACAGCCCTAGGGCAATTACAAATATACTTATATTAATATATAAACATGATGCAAGTTTTATTAGGAACTATTATATTTCAGTTCACCATAAATGCTTGTCAGTACATCTGGAAGTTCACATTATCCATATTTTAAATACAAACAGAAATAAACTTACAAATCAACGATGAACTCATGCAAACGCATTTCTCAGTTAACAGCATTTAAAATAAATTAAAAATATATTGTGTTTTATTTAGTGATTAATCATGCAATAAATAAAATTATATATGTGCGTGTACTGTGTATATTTATTATGAAAATTATATTAATTTATATTTATAAATAATAATAAGTATTATAATAATTATTAATAATTAAATAATAATATAATAATATTTTTATATATATTTATAAAAATGATATTCATTTAATTATATTTATATATACATGCACGTGTATTTATATATACAAAAATATGCCCAGTACACACATATGTATCACATAAACAAAAACATTTATATTAGATGCGATTAATTACGATTAATCATTTAACAGCATTAGTTTTACATAATATGCAAAAAAAACCAATAAAATTTAATTTATTTAAAAAAATAAAACAATCTTTTTCACAACTTTCCAAAATTCACTGGAGATGAACGAAGCAAATGTAAAAATGAGAAGAAGTGAATTACTCACTATGTCCGAGTTGAAAGGTTTGACGTTGATGTTGCGGATTGAGCTGCTGGTTAAAGTCCACACTTTGGTTTTGTGTTTAAAAGCAGCCCTCACCTGTAGAGCAGTAACAACACATGTTAATATAACAGCATGATTTGCTCTGGCTTTCATAATGAAAAGGAGTTCTTAAGTGCATTTAAATAATGCAGTATCAAATGACCACCACTATATGGCGATCACACTATCATTTACACCAGTACATCAGACATTTTCCCCTGACATACAGCGCAGACGTCTGACACAGCTGCACAAACACTCTTACCTCAGAGTTTAACAGGCAGTGAAACAGGAATATGAAGAACCCCTTTGAGGAATAAAAGGAAAACAACAGATAACGCTAAATGTCGTGAAAGTGCTCCAATTCACATCTGCAGAAGTCAGTCCAGGTCCAAAGTCATTTCAAACATTGTTATGTCCCATATTTTTTTCAAGCTGTCATTGTTTGGCGAATGCGCTATTGACTTTGGAGGCTGTAACTGAGTGAAACTGTTATGTTACACAGTAGTGATGCCTGACCTGTAGTGAGTTAAACACTGCGAACATGTACTGGAAAAGCAGGGAGTGGTCGTTCACCGCCAGAACACCAAAGATCCACGATATACCCAGGATGGGCAAGAGTACCGCCACTGCTTTAGTCGTTAGCCTAGAAAGACAATCACATATATGAAAAAAGCAAAAGCACAATGGCCGATATTGCAATCATGATACTCACTTCACAGAGTTGGCGTCTCCGTGAACCTTGTAGTTTTCGGAGCTGATCCTGGATATGACCCGTGTCACAGCTATCAAAATGCCAATGTTCACCTGGACGGCAGAGATTATAACATTATAAGTGTTTCTGTTATGCTCACCTAATGTAGTGCATTTAACACACCTTATTAACAACTGCTTACCATTATAACAAACAGAGCAGGGGCTACAAAAGCCCAAATTGCCCCATTGTGCAGAGACAGCCAGCAACTAATATAGAAAAGATCAAAACAAGACGGGCAAATAAGGTAGGACAGTTTCTCTTCAAACTGGATTTTGCTACGACCTGTGGTAACTTACTTGCCAACCTCTCCATAGCTGTTTAGAGATGAGGTCATAGACACCACACATATGACCAAAGGGCATCCTGAGTAAAGACATGAACAGTTTTAGAGGAAATTTCAAACAGTGCTTATACTTCACTGAAAATACGTCCAACTACATTTCTTTGTACTGCAAGTCAATTATTACAAACAGACTATTTATAAAGGTTTTTTGTCACATTGTTACGATCACCAGCCACTAGAGCTCCACTAGAGGGCACTCCACCCCAGACAGTAATGCGTGTAACCCCTGTCTTGTACTTGTTTCTGCCTTGTACTCCAAGGACTCTTATTGTGAAGTGTGTTCCCCACAGTTTCAATGTTTCCCCTGCTCTGACTCTGCTCCTATGTTAGTTTCCATAGTGATTAATCAGCTCCGCCCCCATCTTTTTAATCTTGGTTTCCGCCTTAAAAGCTGTTTGTGCCTTGTATTAAGCTTTTCATTCTTGTGTACCGACCCTTGTTTTGCATTTTGGTTTGTCCCTCTGGTTTTGCCCCGTTGGATATTGCACGCCCATCGACAGACCCTCGCTACCGCTCTGGACTACTCTTGTGTCTCTGCCTCTGCCATACCTGTTCGCCTCTGTTTGACCCAGCCTGTACGACCATATCTGTAAATAAAGCCCTGCATATGGATCCGCTTGCACCCGTCTCCTTCTTCACAAACGTGGTTTATAATGTATTAATTAAAATTTTTAAATATACTATTTCACATTCGTAATTTATACAACTTAATTTCAACTTAACGCTTTTATTAATGTACTATTATTCAAGGTTGCACTAAATGTATCAAAAAGTGACAGGCTTGTATTACGCAATATTTCTATTTGAAATAATCTTTATCAACATTGACAATGTTTTCAACATTGATAATGATAAGAAAAGTTGATCAAATCAGCATATTAAAATGATTTCTGAAGGATCATGTGACACCGAAGCCTGGAGGAACGATGCTGAAAAATCAGCTTTGCCATCACAGGTTTATATTTAATTATAAAATATATTAAAATAGAAAACAACTATTTTTATCTGTAATTATAATGAGCATAAAGAGTTTCTAGCTTCTCAGTAGTGCTGTCAAATCCCTCTCACCATATGTTTTTGTTATATATGAATGACGTGTTAAAAGACAAATGTTTGTGGGAAAAAACCTGCAACGGTATTGGAGCTAAAAATACCTTGTTGTAAAACCCAGTGTAGAAGTTTGCAGATTATGTCGTAGGAACTAAAATAAGAACTTTTGGACTGTAGCCGGCTGTTTCGTGCCACCATAAATAAAGAGCAGCCTGGCTGTGCCAAAGATTTTTAGAAAGGGAGTAGACTTCAGTCTGAAGTAATGACTTAAGTTTAACAAAGCCTGTTTTCTTCATCCACACTAAGCCTATCTCCAGTGTCACTATGGATACAGATAAACATGTCTATTTATTCAACACTTTATCATTCGTAATAATGGAAAAATACCTTTAGTTATCATAACGCCAAATTTTCATGCACTACTGAAAGTGTATATTGATTTACTTCAAGGTCGCTTGTAACACTGGTAATGTCATTCTATGGGAGAATAAAGGCCAATACTGAGCTGTTCTCAAAAGAGCGAGAGAGCACATGTTGTCTATTATCACATATGCACATTTGAGATCAGGTCAATTAATAACAGTGACTGCATCATTAGCGATGACCCATCGAAGAATTAACGATCATCTGACATCTTAGACAGACTGCAGCACACTTATGTCTTATTTTCCTCTTCTTTTCAACGAAGCTGCCACATCAGTCATGGCTGAGGGAGGTGCCTGATCTCTCTCAGCGCTAATGCCTGCCGCGGGACAACCTCATTTGACTCTCTTGGGTTTGCGCATTACGCTGAATTGGGTCGTCTAAGGCAAGTGAAACTGATCTGATGTTTTCTTCTCAGCATGTAATGATTTGTAAACCCATTCAAGCGTGTCTGTGTGTAGTTTATATAAATGTGAGTACATACACAGGACAAATCCGCTAAAAAAGTGCCACTGAAAAAATGTCACGTGCACGCGGATAAATCAGCAATGCCTTAGAGTGCCATTAAAATTTGCTAGATTGTGGTAGTCTGCTGGAAGATGTTGTACTCACCCCATCCGATGGCATAGTAATAAAAGTGCTTGCTGCCCTCTGAGCCGAACACCTTGATCACCATGCTGTAGAGATGCAGCCCTTCCACCAGCATCCAGGCGAACGCACACAGGAAGAAGAAATGCAGCAATACAGCCATGATCTTACATGGGAGCTGGGAGAAAGAGAGATGACAGTTCAGATCAGGACAAGAGTCTAGACAAAATGCACTGTACCGAAAACGGATCTATTTTGTTCGTCTTAGCTAACATGCTGTTAAAATAAACATACGGGTGACAGAGTATCTGAGCTCAGTGATCTCAACACTGACATTACCATAGCAAGATTTTAGCTAAGTCTTCAGACAGAGGAAGCACAATCAGATTAAGTGAGTATCAAATGAATCTGTCCGTAATGCCGGAGGCATGTTAGATCGGCTCTTTCCACCTTATTAGATTTCTTTATTTAATGACAACATGCTGGTTCTGATACTGATGATGATACGATAATCACCATAGACAACAAACATGATTACACACAATCACGTATTGAAAATGAGAAGTCGATTTAATTTGAGAAAGGTTCTTTCAATAATGTGTGTGGATACTTATTTTGATTAAAAAAAAAAGTTCACTGCTGTTTTTAGTGCAGAATACTACAGCTGTTATTATACAGCACAACACAAATCTCCACAACACTTGAAACACAACACTCATAATTTGTGTTGTAGCTTGTTTCCGTTGTGTTGTGCTTATTTTGTTGTGTTGTGACTTGTTGTTCCAAGTAGAAGTACTAAAATCACAAAACATAAAAATATATAAAATATATAAACATAAAAAAACAAAATTGACAAAAAATATACGAAAAAATATAATCATAATAATACTAGTATAATACTAATATAATACAAGATTTAATGATATGACAAGGATGACTGTTACGCACTGCTACTGCCTTCCTAAAACAATGAATCATGGAATAACACAGACACGCAGAAGACATTAAACAGCCAACGCAGGACACTAGAAACACAGGGCATAAGTAGGGCAAACAATGAGGACTTAACTAGATTAATTATTAAAAAACTCAATGGAACACTAATGACAAACGAGAACTGGAACGAGAAAACCAAATACGGGCATATACGCTGGGAGCAGAAAACAGAGCAAGAGAAGTCTGACAATAACTTAAACATATTTAAATTAATAAATTATTGTACAGACATTAAAGTAATATACATGCAAACAAATAAATACATATACAAAATATTACTTGTTATTGAAAAACATATAGTTCTTATTATGTTATCGGTTATTGGATCGGACAAAGGAGGGCCTTTGAGTCTAAACGGCTGAGAATCACTGAATTAACACAATTTTCATGTTGGGGCGAACTGGCCCTTTAAGATGAACCTGTGCTATGACAGAGTGTTAGATAGACTCACCGTGCTGGGACTGAACCGGAAACTGATGAGCAGAAGGATCTGAGCGACTAAGATTGCAAATGCCAAGTTTGCATGAATATGGTAACGCTGATTACGGATGGTGCTAACCGACCTGTACTCACACACAAAAAAAAAGTATACAATTTTTAATAGTAAAAAACATTAAAGGCTTTTAGTGTTTTATTTATTGAAATTGCTAATTACTATATGTAATAAATCAAAAAGATAGCAATGTGAATAAAACATTTTCGACCATGTTTAAATAGCAGATTAAAATCATGTATGTTGACAGAGCATTGTGGGACACTTACGACAGGACAGCAAAGGTGACCAGTGTAATTGCCAGGCAGAAAATAGAGATAGAGCAGCCGATGTAGCTAATGGTGGACAGCGCCACCATGTGTGCCTTTGAGAGCTGAGGAGGAGACAAACGTGACAGCAATGAGATGATGAAAATGTTTGAAATAATACCGAAATGTATACTTTTATTCAGAAATAATGAACTAAATAAGACAAAAACTGACAGTAAAAACATTTCAAATGTAACATTCAATTTATTTTAGGTAATAAAAAATTTAGATTTTAAACAAAGAATCCTGAAGAAAAACACCTTTAGCATTTTCATATTAATCAGCAGAACTATTTTATAATTATAATAATAAAAATGTAATAAGAAGAAGTGTTTCTGAGCAGCAAATTAGCATATTGGAACAATTTCTAAGGGATCATGTGACACTGACGACTGGAGAATTGATGCTTAAAATTAGGTTTGCATCACAAGAATAAATAACATTCTAACATAATAACAGAAATTATGAAAGTATTATTTCAAAGTATTGTTTTTACTCTATTTTGATCAAATGAATGTAGCCTTGCGAAACAATTAAACAAATTAAATGACTTTTAAAACAGTCAGTTTGACACAAGCTTTAGGGCACTGGATGTTTCATAAATGTTTAAAAACTGTTTGGATTTTTTAAGTAGTCAGAGTGTAAAATGTGATAAAAAAGGAAATATCAGTTTTTGGCGCAAAAAACCTTGACTAACACTACAGGTGGAAAGATTTCCATGCTACGTCACTTAAAGTATCTGCTAGGAAGGATTCATTCTGCTAGGAACAGATTCATTCCCGAACATCTGTCGGGATACAGAACTGCCAGTGCCAGTAATGAGTACTCAAGTGTTGCGTCTACACGCCGGACCCATCGCCAGTAGTTTTCCCCCATAATTCTATTTACGTGCGTAGGTTTGATCGTACATTAACTTCATTTCCTGCCTTGTGATTATCGTGGGCCCAGAATATCGAGGATCTGCGGAGCGGTGGAGAAAGCACGATCTCCTCCAGGCTTGAAGTATTGAGGTGAGCCGCTAATTGAGGCCCCGGCAGAGGCGGGCATTAGCATCAAAGCTCCAGAGGAGATGATTACATGACTGAGCGAGGACAGATTTTCTTAACAAACATGCAGTTGATAGAAGCGGAAGAGCCAAGCTGCACCTGGGTGCCTCGGTCTGGCTCGTGTGCGTATCTCGAAATGGCATTCTGCCTTCGTGTGAAGCAATATGTCTCTCATCTTCACAAACATGTCCCCACTTTGTGAGTAGTTGTTGCTGACAGGGTCTTTAGCCTGAGTTAAATTCGCTCTTTAAATAAATCAAACTGATATAAATACCAAAATATCAAGCTGTGCCTGTCGTTCAGTATTTCAAAGGCAGATTTTATTTACAAGCTTTCTCTGATAAATGACAATCCATCTGTCCGCCCAAAAAGAGCCAGCAGTCTTCGTCCTGCACTGGCGGCCTGTGACTAGCAGCCTCTCTCTCTCTTTCACGAGAGAGAGAGACGCTTTCACTCACAACTTCGGGTTTCGAATGAACTCGAAACACAATCCAACACGTCACCCTTGGAGAAGTGTCTTAACTACGTCCAAATTGTCTTCTCGCTTAAAGCTGTGCTGCTGATTTACTGAGAGCTTCAGCCAATCAAAACCTCAAGCCCTGTGTGCTGTTGGCTCACTGAAGACGAGAAACACAGCTAACATCGCAGTGTCTTGGTGTTTTTAGAGATCCCTGCTGGGAAATGACCTACATGCTCAATCAAGGAATCTTGAGAAATTCCACTAACGTCAGGCTTCGCTGCCAATTTTGAATTACATGTGCATATTTCTTGACATATACAGCTTATATAAGCACAGCTAGTCAGAGTGAATGAGTACATAAGTCGTTTTTTGATTAGAAGTATGTTGCACGGGGCTTTGTAAAGTTCGCCTCATCAAAAAAAACAAAAAAACAAAACATGTTACATTTTTAAAATAGGTTAGATTTACAATACTGTTCAAGTGCAAGTCAGTACGATTTTTTAAAAGAAATATATTTACATATTTTTGTTCAACAAGGATGCATTAAACTGTTTCTATTTCAAAGAAATTATCTTATGCAAAAAAAGTTATTATGCATTAATTAAGTTAATATAATATTAATATCTGCTTGTGCATGTCGCTATAAATTAGGATTGTGTTTATGTTTTTGCATCAAAATTATATATAAATTTGGTTTCGTTGAAAAGATTGCTTAGATTGAATGTGTTCTTGCATTCATAACAGAAGGAACTGAGAAAATCTCAAAATGTGTTTTCTGATGCGTTTTCATTGAAACTTAATCCGAAAATGGGGCTTTCAGTGTGAAACTGTGCAGAATTAATAATAAAGAAAGCGACTAAATAGTACAGTAAAACAATAACATGTGTTATTCCTAAGAATATCATTTGCAATTGTAATTTTACAAAACTGTAAAAAAAAGAAAAGAAAAAAAAAAAAGAATATAAATAAATAGAAAAAAATAAAGCATACTGTTCAACAGATTGGGGTTGATAGGATTTTTCAGTTACACTTAAGACTACTTATTCACTATTAACTATGACTTTTCCCTCAATAAATTCCTTATTTGCTGATAATTATTAGTTAGTAAGTTAGTTGTTAAGATTAGTTATTGGGTGGGATTAGGGATGTAGAATAAGTCACTGATATTTGCTTAATTACTGGTAATAAGTATTCTAATCATATGCATGATAATAAGCAACTAATCAAGAGACCCTAAAACAAAGTGTTACAAATTTTTCTTATCTAACAGGATACTTATAGTTTTATTAATGTCTTTACTGTAACACTAATCAATTTAATGTTCTTTGAAGGATATAGACAAAATTGTGTAAAACCTAAAGCCAAACACAATGAGCTGCAAAGTTTTTGAAATATTTCAATCAACTTATTATTTAGCTAGACAAACGGTGATTCATCTACAGCACAAAATAAAGCTAGCACCAGACACCGAGAGTGCCCTACCTCCATGGGAACCACTTGCATAAGGATGGCGAAGTTTGTAAGATGGTTACACAAGCAAATAGAGAAGGACAGGTTTCCATCAGCTCTCACACATCCCTCATTGGACCACACACCCTCCTTGGAGCTGAAACACACACATGCATACAGGTTTAATTGAGCATTACAGTTGCTGGAGTTATTCATTGTTTATATTGAAACCATACACATTCACACCCTCGCCCAGCGTTAATGGAATTACCAGCGAGTTATTAATCAAATCAGATCTAAACTAAATCAAAACTAACGCAAGACCCCATTAATCTCAGAGAGAGCAAACATTCCAGCTTCATCACTCCATTATAGATGCAGTCATTATTAAATGCCCACATGGGAGAAAGAATGAGAGAGAGAAAGAGAGAGAGACAAGAGAACGTCTCAATCCAAATCAAACACGCTCCATTTCAAATTATTCACATTTTTCACATGATCCTAAGAGTTGGCTTCGTTTATTGGCTTTAAGTGACTTTTCGGCTATAACTATTATGGTATAAAACAGTTTTTTTATTAAAAACAGACTTTCATAATGCACATCACCATGTACTGTATATGTGCTAAATGTTATTAATGTAACCTATTTCTGGCTCATACGTAGCTAATGGGATAACAGTGGGACATAAATATAAGACACGCACATTGATATATTACAGCACTTCCTGACAAGCTTTAACAGGAAATGTGAAAATGAGACACTAAAAATGACAGATGGAGAGAGATCGATGGGCGAGAGAGAATATACAGGAAGGACTGATAAATATCTCTGAACAGTGAAGCTGAGAATGAAACTGAGGATAGAAACCTAAAAGTCCATAAATAAAGTGAAAGATATCATAAAAATATAAACATGAGACATGTTTCAACAAACATGCTGAAATGTTAGACTTTTTACCAGTACCAGCATGTAAAAAAGCTACCATAAAACTGTTAATTGGATAAGACTTACATATTAAACTACCGTTTATAGAACGCATTAAGTTTATATGAAAGAAATATTTTGAAATACAAGATAAAATATTTGTTAAATTTACAGTAAAATTACATTCTCTAAAGTCTCCACCACATTTGGCTTGGTATTTTGTTTAAATAAATGTAATTTGAATTAAATATTGCTATTTTGTTATCAGTACATATTTTAAAGCACACAAGAGATCAATAGTTCAAGAAAGCTTTGGCTATATTCTTGCTATATTGTTACAAACACATAACTGTAAACATGAAATCAACATTTGTGCGCAGAAATATATATCTGAATCTGTGAGACCCACCTGTAGTCTAAGAAGGCGCAGTACAGGAACACTTTATTGCTTTGGTTTAAGGCCTGGAGTTGTTGTTCTTTACTCTGAAAGACAGAAAACAACACAGTTAAGAACGAAACATCACAACTGATGTTGTAACACAGTAAAGTTCTTCTCAGACTCACTCAGTCTGAACGGTGCACTCATAACTGTTGCTGTATCAGGTGACATTTCAAAACATACACACGCACGGTCCTTTCGAGTAAGTATATAGACTCTTTTCATCTCTTGTCAATAGTTAAGACTCTCAGAACATCCATGACATGACTATATCGGGATGGAGACCCATATTCCAGACAGGAATGGAAACAAGCTGGTAGCAGATGAATTATGTTTCCAAAACAGCTTGGAAACTACCTCCAGGGCATCATTATTATGATTATTTAAGAGAGGAAAGATTTGAGAGGAAGAACATACTAACTCTGAACATGTGAACCACTTGTGGCAGTGTTTGACAGCAGATAGAAATAAAGATAATGATTGACAAATGAAAGTTTCTTATGCAGTGTTACTTTAGTATTAGTATTAATATACTAGTATTATGAATGCATTCATTTTAATTATTTATATTTTGTGGTTTTATTTTCATTTTAGTTAAATTTTGCTTTGTGTTATTTATATTAGTTACTTTGTTTATTTTTTTATTTGTATGTAGTTTTTATTTTTTATGTCTGTTTTATTTTTTATTATTAATGTTGTGTTGACAGTAAGTTGCAGTAAGTTTAAGTTTTAAAATATTCTGTAGTAAGTTTATATTCATTATGGTTTTTATTATATATTTTTTTAACATAACCCTGACTGATACGAGTTTAACGGTCACAACAAATTATATGGTCAGAATAAACAATTTGTAGTATGTTGTACCTCTCTTGTCTGCACATGACTATAAGCTTTTCAAGAGTTCACGCTTTCCTCAAAATAGAATAGCTGGTTTGGCGTGCTGTCAGGGGAGCGAGCCCGGGAGAACGGCGAACCCCGAACCCTAGTGGTATGA
>JAUCNO010000976.1:0-11478 GCA_032353835.1 Enteromius viviparus | reverse complement strand
CAGCACATTTAAATATGTAAAGAACAAAGTATTTAATAAGAATATTTCATTAATTCCGATCTAGGATGTGTTATTTTAGTGTTCCCTTTATTTTAGTGTTCCCTTTATTGTATTTGAACCACAGCGGAAATATTTTCTGTACAAAAAACTGCTTGTGGCTTTGTAATTCCCCCATAAACATCTTTACTGGACACAAAACCACATTCACAGGAACACAGCACAATGGATAATTACATTAATCCAGTCCAGGCTGCTTCATATACACATCGGATTTGGAGGTTCACTGTATTAAAATTAATAAACAGCCTCTAGTAATGTCTTTGGTTAGCGTAAACATGAGTGCAAGTACACGCTTACACACAGCGCGACAGACGTGCGCTCACACTCAGTATGCACAGCGTCTCTGTTTCGTGTCCGCTCCGCTCAGCTTTATTAGGTTGTAAAGGGAGAGTGAGCTTGTCAGAAATCTTTTTTTAATCCTCTTGATTTTGACACTGAGCATCGCCAGCATTCCTCATGAAATCACTCTTTCCATTTGTTCACCTATTGCCATGTGATCCAGCAGAGAGAGACCAGACAGGTGAGGAGTGGAGAGAAGAAAAGGAGAAGAAAGATGGAAAGATGAGATGAGGTAATGAGGTGATTGCTGCTTATAGTTGCTCAATTGTGGCTGTCTTTGTAGTTTTGGGATAGCTTTGATATTTTAGTGGCAGCGCTCTAAAGCGTAAAACACACTGAGACACTATTTTGAGGGAAGTTGCATCTTCTCCTTTAAATTTATGAATTGACAATTTGGTTGTTTAACAATTAGAGTAAACGGGTCCATTCCTAGACAACAAGGTACAGACAGTAAAGCACATGTTTGTAACAAATCCACCTGTATTGAGTTTTCATATCTATTCTTAAAAGTCATTTTTTTAATCAAATAAATTTAACCATAGTGAGCAAAATAATAATTTTGAATAAAGATCTTTAAAAAGAAATGAATCATAAATAAATAATAAAATTAAACTTTACAGACCCCAAATTGCATGATAGTGTTTAATGCAAAGAAATCTGATGTGTCTGTTGATTATGATTCAGAATTTTATTCTACAGGGCTTCCTTAAAAGTCCCCTGAAGTGCCTTGAAACACACAGCGTTATTCCATCTGGTGACGTAATTTCAACTGAAACAGGAAGGGAGGGTGAGAAGCCCCACCCCCTTTAAAAAATAGCCGATAGTGTTTGTTTGTACCTGCTCTGGAAAGAGCCATTGAGCTCAGTAAAGCCACATTTGACAGCCACAGTCTAATAGATAACCCCCTAGATTTAATATGAAGCTCTTAGTTACTCTTACTAGTGATTAGAGGATGGATACCCGACCCAAGCCCGACGGTACCCGACGGGTCGGGCCGGGTTTGGACAGATATTTAGAAAGGATTCTCGGGTTCTAGTTGGGCTCGGTAACATCAGCGTGAATGTGCGCCTGTGTTATAACTGCCCCGTGTGCGCTATTGCTCTCATCTGTTGACATTTCCGAACGCGTCATTAGTCACGTGTCATTAGTATGAGAAAATTTTTTAAATATCTTAAATATCTTAACCCTCTGGGGTCTGAGGTGATATTTGTGCTTTTTTTCAGCTCATATAACATATTATTGACAAACCAGTTTTTCATGTAATCATCCCAAACTGTTCTACAATAATGTGTCACCAAAATAAATTTATTTTGCCTTTTTTAGGAAAAAAAATATTATGCGTGGTTTGTAAGTTTTGTGAAAATAAAACTAGCTGAAATAAGTCCATTTAACTCATACTTAATAGTCCTGCACAGTACTGAGAGTAACAATATAAAAACAAACAATAAAGAGAAAACAATATAATGTTTTAAATTTTAAAAGACATGTTTTAAGGCTGAAAGCCAGTATGCGGGAGAGGGATAACGGTCATTAATATTCAGTGATTATCACCTGAAGAGACAAAGACCCCTCCCCTAATGGCCCATTAGTGAAACTGACAGGCAAGACAGATAACAATAAATGTGAGTAGATGTGAGAAAAAACACAGTATAATTAAAATATACATAATGAAGGTCAAAGGCAAATTATTGAGCAAACTGATCTAACTACAGAGATGTGAACAGACTTTTAGTCTATCCTGAAAACAGATTCTGTTCAACAAGTGTAACCTCTACATAATACCTGATATTTAAGTGTCCGCTGCTTCTTTTCAAGAAAAATAAAAGCTGGTTTTACCAGAGAATATCAGTGTAGTGATACTAAATATCAGCGCTCCCAGAGGTCATCAGCGTGAGGAGACAGGACTCTGTGCTGCTGTGATTCTGGCTCGGACAGAAAATTGCGGTCCGATCCGCACTCTACTAGTGCATAATCATGCTGAGGCAGTATAGTTTCAACTGCAAGTTTTGGACGCTTATATCTTCTAAATGCAAATTTTGTCACTATTTTGTAGCATACGGCCTTATAGATAACCTTAAAACTAACATATTGATACTAACAACCAAAAAACTTTCATTTTGATTTCATTTTCACTTTACGATCAGATAGCTGATTAAACTACTCCTAGACCAGATGAAAATAGTTCTATAGTGTAATTCAAAGGCAACAAACCAACACAAGTCTCGCTCTGATCACAGGGGGAATTTACCATAAGAGGTAGCAGCATCATTGATAAAAAAAACACAGACAACTTACAATGAATTCTCCAATGTTTAACTGTTGTTGAATCATTCTACCTCAAAAGACATTGGCCAAAACATAACACAGAGACAGTCTTATCACTGTACTCCATCACAGATTATTGATCTGGTGATTCCGTTCACACACATTACTCATGAAACACTGGCCTGACACTAATGCTTCTGTTCTGGACAGTCCCACACACAGGAAGCCTGTGTCCCAGGATTAATTAGTCCATCACTCAAACTATGACCAAAGGAAACGAAAAAGAACATGCAAAGATAAAAAAAGGAAGTCAATGGCTACTCTCAACTTCTTGGAATTCTTCAAAATATCTTATTTTGTGTTCAGAAGAAGAAAGAAACTCATAAAAGGTTTCTCGTAGAGAAGGCGAGTAAACAATGACTATTTTCCTTTTTGGGTGAACTACCCCTTTAAGCATGTTTTTGGATTTACTCTATTAGTAGGCTCATTTGTCAGCAAAACAAACGTTAGTCTCCATAGTTACATGAATGCCAGCATGGTTTTGATTTGGAAGGCTCTAAAAATGCTTCAAAAAGAACAATGAAAAAAGAAACGACTGCTCATTTAAATGTTTGTTTTCATCTTTTAGGGAATTACGCTGTATATGAGTGAAAAAGTAGATCTTAGCACTAATGGTCAAGAGCATGGTGAGCTGTCAAATGTGGGTTAGCTGATGAATAACGTGTGTAAAGTGGTGTGTGAAATCCAATGCTACGGTGAACTCCTTGCTGTTTTGTTTTTTTTTAAACAGCAAATACTCTCCAAAAACATGCTGTATTGGTTAACTTGTCTACATGCCATCTGTATCCATTTTTGATGGGTTTCCCATGGAAATTTGGCAGACAGATGCATTCTCGACTGAGTCGTAGCATCTGCGCACACACGCCAAATAACCTCCTTGTTAAACCAAATCATCTTTCCCTTCTCAAAAGACCTCAAGGCTTATGGTTCCAGTGTTCAGAACCACTTTTCTTTTGGCGCATAGCTCTTAATGTTTCAGAGCTGAAAACCCCCCCCCAAAAAAACAAGCGCAAGAGATGATGCAAACCAAAATGGATTTCCATGGTTAGTCCTGGCAGTTCTGAACTCTGGGGTTCTTGTGTAACACGGCTCACCGAAAGACAAAACCACAAACACAGCAGCAAAAAAAAAATGCGGTCTTTGAAAGTTTTCCTCCAACATACAGTATTAAGAAACATTTCTGTTCCATTAAAGAAATATAAAGAGATGATTCTGGTCAGATAAAAGTCAAAGAAGAAATCAAAGTATCAATCAGACCTCAATGTTCAGAACTTTTACAGATGGCCTGAAATGTGTGGGGGTCTTTTTTTAATGACCCCTGCAATGGAAACACAATACTGTATACCATTTGAAAGCTTAAAAAAGCATTTCCAAAACCATCAGACACTCTAGCATACTTGAATTGAAAAAGAAAATTTTTAATGAATTACTCACTCTTATGTTATTCCAAACCCATAAAACCTTTGTTCACTCAGCGACTAGTGAGGCTGCAATTCAACTGGAACTGACGGGGGCAGTTCAGAGCATACGTTACTGGTTTAAATAATTGTTTATGTTTAAAAAATATTTAAAAATATTTTTATCCTGCAGTATGTAAGTGAATTTAAACTAACGCTTACATGTAGAGTGTGTGTTATTTGAAAGCAAAGTTCTGGTACTAGATTTTTGGTATTGTGACATCCCTAGTAAGGCCATTGTTAAACATCTTTTCTCTATCGTGACATCTGTGGTTTAACCTATTTTTTTTTTTTGAAGCAATGAGAATATTTCTGTATGCAAAGAAAACAACAACAACAAAAAACACTCATGCATGTACATTCCTTTCACGGGAAACTGCCTTAGAAGAGAAGAAATTGTTGAACAAAGTTATTTGATTTTTTTTGCACACAAAAATATTCTTATAGCTTCTTAAAATTATAGTTGACCACTGATGTGTCACATGGAATATTTTAATCATGTCCTTACTACCTTTCTGGGTCTTGAATGTGGTGGTTGCATTGCTGTCTATGCAGGGTCAGAAAACTCTCAGACTTCATCAAAAACAACTTAATTTGTGTTTTGAAGATCAATGAAGGTATGGGTTTGGAAAGACATGAAGGTAAGCAACTACTGATTGAACTTTCATTTTTTGGATGAACTATACCTTTAAATTAGGCCTAAAATATTGAGACAGGTATGACTATACTTAATATACTATAACTTTTCTTCAACTTCAACTGAATCTGCCAGGTCAGATTGCGTCATAAATATGAATGTATTATGTTAATATCATTCGTGCTAACTGATCTGCTGAAGGCCATGTGTTTGTCGATGAGTGGGATGTGCGTTTGTTCAGCTCACTGCTAAATAAAATGTTTGGTAGAATTTTTTGCTTGACCCTAAAGCAATTATTGTGCACAAATTTTCTTGGTAAGTAAAATACCATTCTTTAAATATATACATTTTCCAAACTTACTAAATACCTTTAATACACACACAAGCACAAGCACCCACACTCCTGACTGAATGTCAAAATCAGATGAGGGTTGATGTTCTCCTACCAGCTGATGCGTGAGGACAATCCGGATCAGAGGCTCGGTGGACAGGTTGAGCGACAGAGCAGGAGACGGTTCCACCTTCAGAGAAATAAGATGACTGGCCATCTGGATCTTGTGATCTTTAAAATCCACTGCCTCATTTATCCTGCAGAGACGGACAGCCAGTTATCGTCCACACTACTGTACAAACTCTACATAATGAGCAAAGAAACTTAGTAAGGGTAGTATTAAGATAACAATAATCATATCAAAACAGAAATACAGCAAGACTGTGATTTTGTTTTTATGCCACAGTTCTTTAAACAAGAGGTTATTGTTGGCAGTTACTCTATTCAGCTACTTTGTCTGTTTTTTCTCTGCCAATGAAAATAGCTCCAAACTAAGTCACAGCAGAATCAACTGTTCAGCTAACAGTAGTGGTGTTTGTTTTGTTCTTGCATTAATCAATATTTCTAAATGTATCTGTTGAGCTAATGACTCAGTGACTGACCTACTTTTTTCCTTAATGAATGAATGTCTTTTTAAGTCAGGTCACCTTTATTTTTAATAGCACTTTGTCTTTCTACTGTCTTTCCACAAGCTGTTTGTAGCCTACTATATTTAAGGAAATTTTGCAATTTGTTTCCTTGCTAAACGAAGCAGTGTTTTGAACAAATCAGATGAATGAATGATTCACCAACTCACTCTTCTGAGGAGTGTAAGGATGTAACACCCCAAAATTGCACAGACTGGCAATCTTTCTGGGACACTATATAGTTAACGGCAAATATAACATTTATATTGACTTTCTAATATTTAATGTTTAAATGTCAACAAGAATTTACCCTGCATCATCTCTCAGCTCTAATTACTAGTTTAGTTACATAAGAAAGGCCAACTGAGTTCCAGTGCTGTGCTAAAAAAAAAACCCAAAAAACATTAATTGAGATAAGTACTGATCAGGGCTGTGTTAAGATGGAAAGGGAGTGTTATCAGCCGACTTAATGGCTGGGAGTATCAGACGCAGAGGCCCAGATGAGAGAGAAGCACAGTGATAAAGACATGCTCACAAGAACATGATGTACAACAGGAAACACACACACTTTACCTTGTTTGTAAAGGGCTAATTTTTTTGTAGTAATTGTGCATTTTGTGGTAGAAAAGTCCCACGATGGTGGTCTGAGCTGCAGGGGACACATACACAAGTATTAACATTTGATCACACAGATACATGTGTGTGTCGAAGAATGTGTTGGGCTGCCGCTGAAATGCACAGAGAGGATCGACTCATTATCACAGTAACTGCATGCACTGCTCTCACTGCAGCTCTAATGGGAAAGATGTGTGTTCACACACACACGCAAGAAGAGTGCGATGAGGGACCACCACGTTGTGTAAGGGAAAAATATGTTACACTCTACTTCAACATTTTTTTTCATCCATTAAATGATAAACACACATAATTTCTCTTTGAGTTCAACTCCAGTATTCACATGAAAACACAATCATCATTATTATCATAATTTGACTGAGGAATTTGTGGAAATAACCTAGATAATAGTAAAATAACTGTTGTGGACCATTGAACATGGCAATATCATTTCATCCAGGTCTAGATTAGAGCCGCACAATTACTAATATAAATAACTTTAATAATATTATGATTGGGATCAATGTATCATTTATAGCATAAAAATAAAAATTGCAAGCACTGTTGCCCCTGTTACATGTTTGAATGTTTTTGTGGTAATTTCCATTGTGCTCTATGTTTTTCCCCTGTGACCTATGTTGCGTTCGAAATCGCATACTGCTTAAGTAGGTACTATATTTAAAATTGAACATACTACTCGACCGTTAAAACAGTAGGTACTATGTAGGTACTATATAGTATGAATGTGAGTAGTATGAATAGAATTCGGACGTACTACATCCGCCATATTGATGTTGTCACGTGTCATGCGTCGTCACAACAGCAGGAACATTTTAACTTTCAATAAATCATCCGTTTATTTAGAGTGTGTTAAACAAGTGTAATTTAATCACAACAAATAATGTTTTTTTCTCTGAGGTGCTTACACTTAAAATGCGCCGCGTCTACACTTTCCTTAATTTTTTAAATATGACGCATCTTCTCCCGGAGTCTCATTGTATAGGAAAGTGTCCATGGTATGCTTGCTACAGAATTCGTCCGGAAGTAGTATGTCATCTGGGTACTTCTCGCCTACTGAATTTCGAATGGTATGAATTTGGACTTACTACTCGCCTCGCATGCTGTTTTTCGCGTACTATATAGTAGGGAAGTAAGCGATTTTGGACGCAGACCTAGTTTTGTCTAATTAAGTATTCCTTTCAGGTGTGTCCAGCTCGTTTACGTTGACTGTCTTCCCTTCTTAAGACCTGTGTGCCAGTATTTGTCCGTGTGTGATGTGATCATTGTTATAATTAAATGTGTAAACTTGTTTTTGGATTATAAACACACCCATGACACCCACACAAAGTAAATATTTAAAATTCAAATATTTAAATAATTAAAAAATTTGTTTTATATTTTTATTTTCATTTTGGTTTCAAGAATTTTATCATGTGCTTTTCTCAATTTTATTATTATTTTTATATTAATGTATCTCCATCAATTTTGTTTTTTACTTGTTTCCCCCCTTTTAATTTTTTTTTTTAAATATTTTGTTGCTATTACTTAAATATTTTAAAAATAATTTTAGTTTAAGCTAACCACAAAAATATTAAAACAAAAGAAAAATCAACTATCTTGATTTTTGGTTCATTTTAATTTAATTTTAATCGGTTTGTGAAAAAAGCACCTTGTTTGCAGTTTTGGTTATTGTGAAACATGCTGAGAGCTGTTGCAACTTATTAGTGTTTTTACAGGTGTTAATAGACCGAATATGCAATATCACTGCGTCCCAACTAACTCATCTGAGTTGGACTTCAAATGAGCTCTGGGCCAATAATCTCACAAACCAATGGGCAAAATCTCTCTAAAAATGTTTTTATTAAGACTAAAAGAAACTTGGCCCAGCGGAAATGCAGAGTGTTTCAATGGTCTCCTTCTCTTGCGGTCTTTAATTGGCGTATAAAAGCTCTGCTAGGTTCTGTTAATGAAGTGTACCATATGTCCGGCTGCACAGGAGAAGCAAATCAGTGGCACATTAATGCCAGCACTAGCGTTTATGTGCCATTTCTGATAATAGAGCTTTAATAGATTATTAAAACTGTTTATAATGAACAGAGCAGGGCTCAGGTTCAGCGCTGTGCCAGAGGAGCTGACCCCAAAATGGTGTCAAACAAACAAAACATTTAATGCCCTCATAATTACCGCCACCACATGGGAAACATTGCAACACTCGCTCTTCAACTATTACTCACATTTATACATAAAAAAAGGAGGCAAACGCACACACTTTCTCTTTTTTTAATAACACTTTCCTTGAGGGGCTTGTGTGATTGGCAGTTTTCGTCAGAGAGCTGCAGGAAGTAATCAAAGCTGATTGCATTGTCTTCTTCAGCCATAAACAACAAATAAACAGACAACAAATAAATGTCCCTCCCCCTTTATGAAAACAATGTGTTCTTTCACCCCTGCCTGAGGTGACCAAACGCAATGAGAAGTGTGTGCGCGCACGTTTACTCATAATCAATCATTTAAATTGGGTAGGAATGGTTCAGAACAACAACCGTCTGTTCAAAAAACAAAATATGATTGACAGTTTGTTTAACAATCCATCCCATGTCAAATTTCTGTGCTCCAGTCTACGTTTCGTTTGTTCCATTATGCACATTAAGGCTAAAATGTGGTTAAGAGAGTGGAAAAGCATTAACGTTTGCTACTTTGAGAATAATTTATCCCATTAGTTAGTAGCGGATGGCAATAGCGACATAGACAGCCACTGTTCTACTGTCCACTCTGGTACAGTGAAAGCACTAAATCAAATCAAATGTGCCTGCTCCAGGAATAAGCATTCATTAACATAAAGCTGCAGGATCAAGACATGGATAAACACCAGATTTTAGGGTTACTCACACTGCATTGTGAGAGCCTCTCCTGGTACTGAGATGTAACTCTTCCCTTGTGTGGGGAACCGGTAGCTTTGCAGATTGTAGTTCTGAGGGATCTTCATCAGAGAGTAATCTAGACAAAAAAAGGGTCACTGTTTAATTTAGGTATACTGTTGCTTTGATATGGCATCACTTCCTAGAAAGGCAAAAGACCAAGTCTGTGGTACTAAGTACTGAATGTATTTGTGCACCATCTCAAAGTAACCTTGATACAAAATCTCACATACTCTGTGACAAGCGGCTGCATGTGTGCACACTGTGGTGCACAGTCAACACGGTTTACTTCAACTGATTATTAGATCTGCTTTTTTGTAATTTTCAATGTATTTTTATTATAGACGCTTACATGTCTTGAATAATTGTGTGATTAACTTGAAGCAATTTTTACTTAATTGAAAAAATATTTTAAATGTACATTGCATTATCAAAAACGACAGCAAAGACATTTATAATATTACGAATGATTGCAATTTGAAATAAATGCAAATAATATTTTTTTATTGTATTTTTAACTTAACATAAGAGGTGAACAATTTAACTGAAAATAAAGCATCAACAGCAGATTGAGTTTTCTAGTGCTATTAAAACTGACACAGAATTGTGAAATTATCTGGACAGTGCTGGTTACGGTACACGCTAATGAAAGTTGGTATCGTGTCAAAGCTGCAGACCAAATAATATTATGTGTCTTTTCTCTAAAAGTCTTTTCTGTACACCATCTCTTGTTCTCTAAATCATCTCTTGTTGTTTTTTCTATCTGTGATCTTGTGTTTATTTATGCTTTATTCACTGACTGTAACATTCAAAGTTCAATAATAGCTCACGCCATGCAAAAAAAGTTTTCCCAATTGACCTCTGCTTCTCAGACGGTCTTATCAAAGCAAAGGGAGGATGAGAGACAGAGCTGACTCTAAAGCTTGGAATCTCAAAGGGCCTGATTCTGAATTGAGACTTCAGTGAGACTTATCATTTTAAATCTGAACAGAGCAGATCAAGAGATGTTACGACCCATATTTAATCCAGTTCATATTACTTTTTTCCCCCCAAAAGACACAGACATGCAGATTATTGAGTGAATCTTAACATAGGGCCACTTCTGACTTTGTAAAATCCTTAAAAATAAAATTTGTACCAACTGTCCTGCATATGTATGTAGGACAAGACAGCTGGCTTTTTAGCTTTGTCAAATCATGTTTCATGTCTCAAACCTCAAATTCCTTAACTGTGGCCTAATTGCACATTGTGACGCACACCGTGTATGTTGCATTTATGCATGTGGATTAGGCACACGTCCCCCTGTGAGCATACTTCAAGCCAGTCATGTATGTAGAGGAAAAGGGGGAAGTGTGAATTTCTAAAAACAGATATTCTGGAAATGGAAGTGTGATGAAGAGTTTTGGAGTGTGTACTGACCTGCTACAGAGCTCTTGCCTCCTATGGCCAGAGGAGCCTCTGCGGCTGGGCTGGACCGAAGCTTGGAGGCCATATGCACCATCACTTTATCCACCGTTTCCACCAGCCCATTGACCGCTGGACTCCACTGTTTACCATGACAAAAGACAAGCCCAAAGTATATCATGACTCATTGAGGTTACAAAAATAAGAACCAGATGATTCTTGCAGCTACTAATAAGTGTGTAGTACCTTCAGCTCCATTTAACATATTTTAGCATGTTTACAATTCTTCAAGTTCTAGACATTTTCTCTCAAAGGAACCGATGAAACACAGGAAAAATCTGCAGATTCATCTGGACCTACTTATGAATGAATGGACTGATAGAATCTTTACCTCTTTCCAATCATTAATCTATCCATTAAACGTACCTCATCATTTTCTCTCCAGTCGCTAGCAGTTATGACCTCATCCACGCTCTTCAGTAGAGACTAAAACACAGGGCAGAGTAAAGCAAAGTTAAAAACATTTGTGTTTGTGTGTTAAGTCTAAAAGAAACAGAAGAATTGCAATACTAATTCAAAAGTCTGGGGTTAGTAATTTTTTTTTTATCATTATTTGTTTGTAAATAAGAAGTACCTTATGATCACTAAAGATGTTTTCACAGTATTTAAATATTATATACAGTATATATTAGTGATCGACCGATATTGATTTTTTATTACCGATACCGATACCAATTATTTGCTTGTTTACGCGCCCGATAACCGA
>JAUCNO010000973.1:16327-28363 GCA_032353835.1 Enteromius viviparus | reverse complement strand
AATTGAATCATTAAATTCCCAATTTTTTTAGAAATTAAATTGAGAATATTAACAACATTATATATATATATATATATATATATATATATATATATCATTTAGTTACATTTTAGAAATGAAGATTTTTTTTTTTTCATGAAATTTAAAATGTCCTTATTTAAAAAAAATCAACTCACATTTATATTTAGATAATCCAAATATATTTACATAAATGAATACATAATTTCATAAATTGACACAAGTTGATTATTAAATACATATAAAATGGCAATTGAAAATAATAAAGAAAAAAATGTTCTTAAATAGAACAGCAAAAAATAGACATGTCCCCTTGGCAACATTTTCAATACATTTTAAGCACTAAAATAAACTAAAACTGAACTAAAATGACAAAATTCTGTAATTTATTAGTTATATGTTTAAAAAAATTATAATTTTTTGGAGTTAGTTCTATTTTAACAAACTAAATTAAAATACAAATATAGTAAGTTTTTCCTTCCCTATATTTACATTTGTAACTGAAATAAGTTTTTCATCTTATATTCATATTTTATTTCAGCTTTTTGTTCAATTAGCTTAAATGTTTACATATTTTTACATTTTGAATAATTTCTGTATTTCTGACCTTGTGCTCTTGTTCTTTAATTTAAAATTAATATTACATACCGAAAAACACATAATTAATAATTCCCACAAAACTATTTGTCATTTCTCAGAATATTAAACAACTCATTAAAAGAAGACAAATGTACTTAGAATGGGAAAAAAATTAATAATTTCAAAAATCATTTGCAGTTAAAAAAAATCTATAAATATCACTGAGACACAACATAACGGTCGATGCAAAATGCACATATTTTTCACAAAAGACCGTGCATATCTAACAAGATGTGACAGTAAGTGTCCAGTTTAGCCAAAAAAAATGGACGTCTTGGCTAATAGGAAGCTTTTGGCAACTTCAGTCAGAAGATGGGTAAGAAAAAGCAGAGTAAACCGGACCAACTGTTGGCGTTGACTTTCATGAGATGACTGTACTGAGGCTAGGCTGGCTAATTAGCAGTCCCACAAGCACCCAACACTTTCATACTGATGAATATTTGATTAGACGCTACGCTCGGATAACGCTCTGTGTGTGTGTGTGTGTGTGTGTGAGACACAATAAGCATTTCTCTCCTCCGTTTATGACGGCTCTCGTCCTGAAAAATGGCTTATTACGGCTGTTAACACAAAGAGAACAAAAGCATGTTCTGGCGACAGACGCACGGCTCTGTGTAAACAGTCAGCATGGATAAACGCACAAACGATTCAACACACACACACACAAACAAACAAACAAACAAACTGCAAGGCTATTTAAAGAAACACACATCAGAGGTTTTTGCTGTCTTGGAAACAGAAATATTCTGATATTCTCGTATAGATGCGGGTGTTTTTCTCTCTGGTGGTTTTATGCACTACATAAACTACTATGTTTTAACTTACAAAATATTATTTTGTGGTATTTTACGTGTGTATTTACATGCGTCTAGCTGCTCTGGGTTTGTCCTCTTGTTTAAAGTATTAAATGCTAAAAAAAAAAAAATAACTAGAAAAAAAGACTTGTATTGTATTAAACTACAACAAACTCATTAAAATCTCATTTAGATGGTATTTTTTTTAGCATAAACAACATATTTAATTTGATGCAAAATCTTTAAACAAGTTTTAAATAAAATCTACTTGGTAGTTTCCCCCCCAAAAATAACAATAAATTATATATATATATATATATATTTATTATTATCCATACAAGCTAGTGAAGTGCAGGATGGTCTGTGTTCCCAGCATGCCATGCGTGTGGTGTGATTGGCGTGGTAATGGGCCCCTGCTACATTATGATAAGGTCAAATTAGAATTAATCACTGTGTTTCTTCTGTCTCTCTCCCTCTGGGCTAAATGAATAAACATGACTTGGCTGAAGTGCTCGACTCTGAGGCTAGTTAAACAATGACACACTGATGCTGATAAGGGCGGGATTTCACACACACACACACACAAGTGAACGACTTATGGATGTTTGGCCAATTAAGATTCCTTAAATGCGTGATGTCCTGGAAGGAAATCCGATGAGTTTATCCATGGAATTTGTTGTTTAAGGAAGGCCAAACATTTGCAGAGCATTACAGCTAATTTAGGAAATTAGCTTTCAGTCAATACGAGACGAGTGGCTTGATAAGAGCCGAGTGTTCAGCTAAATAAAGCTGCGTTTCACCACGTTTACATTCCCTGCTAAATCAGAACATAAAATGCACGATACGTCAAAAACAAGACAACATCATATAAATAAACATGCTACCTAAAAAAACAAAACAAATGAAAAACACCATAAATGCTAATATAGTATGTAAACAGATGCTACTTGTGAATAAATACCTATAAACATGACAAACACTAATATAATGAATAAAGACTACACAATAAATACTAATGTGATAAACATGGTTAATAAGTACTAATAAACACAATAAATACTAATAAGGAAGGTAAACACGGTAAATAGATACTACTAAACATGAATATCAATACTTATAAACGTGACAAACACTAATATACTGAATAAAGACTGCAAAAAATACAATAAATACTAATATGATAAACATGATAAATACTGTTAAGGCATTTAAACACGGTATAAATAAATGCTAACAAGCATGATTAATGTTAAACCCAGTAAATAAATAATAATAAACATGTTAAATACCAATATGATAAAGAATGATGGTAAATACTAATAAACACAATAATGTATATAAACACGGTAAATAAATACTAGCCTTACCTAAATAAATACTAATAAACATGATGGATGCTAATATGATAACCAGTAAAGGATGAATAAAGATAGAAAATAAATAATAATAAACATGAAAAATACTAATGAAGCATAAACACGGTAAATAAATATTTTTGATTTGTCTTAATAAATATGCTAATAAACACGCTGAATACTAATATAATAAACCCTGTAAACAAATATGTGAAAAATCTAATATGGTGAATAAATAAATACTATAAAACAACAATATGATATATATTACAACTAAACTGAAGAACATCCACAGTTATGTGCACAATGGCTATTTGTTGCATCAGGTCTGGATCTTTATAATCGATAAACCTTATTTGTTAATGGAAAGTGTGTTAGATTTGACTCTTCAGCCGCATTGCGCTTCAAAAGAGCCCAGCTGTGCCGATTCTCTTCAGGAAGAGGCAAGGACTAGTTTGTTGTCGTATCTGCAGGTGTGCGTTGCTCTGAAACAAACACCCACCGTGTCCACGGCCCACAACAAATGCCTGCAATATATTTAATGCGCTCGAACGCGGCCCGTGGCACGAACACATCTCTCACAAGGGCTTACGGGACGGACACAAATAAATAAATAAATCAATATCAAAAGAGCCCAGCGTAATGCTTTACTGGGTAATAAAACACGCAGCCGTCAGGGAGCATGGCGGGTGGTCCGGATTCCCAGAGGGCTCTGGGGTGGACGAGCACCGCCACCAAGGAGAGCGCACATATAAATTTAACAGCAAATGGAGTCCATTCCGCCAGGCTGAACGGGAAAAGGTCACGCAGACCATCAGTCCGGGTTTTCCAGCCTGATCTGGAATCAGATGGACACTCGAGGCGGTGCAAGGTGACATGGGATAATAACCTAGCAGTAAAAAAAAAAATTGAATCTGCCATGCTTGTGGTCCATTTAATCTTGCGGCCATCGTGATACATTAAAACACAGGTGCGCCGTTTTAGTGACAAAGGAAATGTGAGATATACAATTCACAATACAATCAAAAAAATATTAGTGTCACACAATCAAAACACCTCAGAGACTTTTTGTGGGTGGACATGACATACAGTACATTTCTGGCAAATATTTTTTGTAACATGCATGCTAGTGTAACGGAGGCCAGCAAGTGTGTGCTGTGCAGGTAAACCTCACTCCCCTGACCTCAAAAAGAGGCGCTCTAGCGACTGACATTAGAGGTCATGGCCTTTAGCCTCCTAGTTTCGGGGCCCACTCTGAGCGAGGACGAGTTGTGGCGGTAGCAGACCCAGGGGGGTTACACTAGGATGCTCGCGAGTGGTTGCTAGGTCTTTGCCAGGGTCTTCTTTGAGTAGTTAGTTGAGTAGTTGCTATGAGGCAACAAGTCTTCTGGTTCCAGGATAGTTGGATGTTTCTACTGGTTGCTAGGGCATTGCTAGGATGATCTGGGAGGCTGCTAGATGCTTTTTAGCTTTTTATATCAAAACTGCCCATGCCAAGTTTGGCTTGTTTTTTTAATGGTTGCCAGGGTCTAGTTACTATGTGGTTGCTAGGGTATGGGTATTCTGAATAGCTGTTCTGGGTTGCTTTCTAGGGCTCAATAAAAAAACGAAACAAAAACATCCTATGGTGGTTTGCTGGTCTGGTTTGGTGGCTTAGGAGGGTTTCAGGCTGAGAATTCAACAGGCCAGCCAGCTGAACACTGTGTCTGTGTGTAAGTAGTGAAGTTTGTTGGTAGGCATATTGGCGTTACACAAACAACTGTATCTGAACAGCATGCGTGAAAACAATAATAACGTCCTAATCCAGATCTGTAAATCTCCCGGAGCACTGGTGCGTGGGTCATGCTGACGAGCGTTTACATACGGAGCGCAGCGGAGCGTCTTTTCTCCTTGATAAATGATTCTGTGGGTGAAAATGCTGAGTTAACTGTACAGATTCCACTCTGTGCCTCTCACCTTGAATAAGGACATGCGCGCCATCTATTTATGTCCCAGTATGTGCTGCCGTTTCTCAGCTCAATTCTTCAGCTTTTGTTCAACAAACACAAAAGCTTATATAGAAGTTCGCCATGTACCGGTGAACTTTAGCTAATCGCTGTAAAAATGAGCTATACTGTGATATGAGAGCTGTGCTCGTACCACCTGAATAAGTGCGTGGGTGAGGTTGTGAGGTCAGTGTTTTCAGCTGGTTAAGCTGCAGTCTGAAACTGGTTAATCTACTGAAATGAGGGTAGGTTGAGGTTCATTGAGGTGTCATCACACCTCAAAGGTTTCCTGGAGTTCACAGCAACCGCTCAGTCATGAACATGCAATACAACCCAGATCCCAGATTCACCATACTGATTTATGAGTGAATGAATGAAGCATTTATAGCACTTTATTGTGTATGCGATACACCCAAAGTGCTTAACAAACATGTTGGGGGGTTTCTCCTCAACCACCACCAGTGTGCAGCATCCACAGGACATAAACTGTCTCCTAAACAAGGAGAGTGAGTAGTGTATATATATATATATATATACATGCATATGTGTGTGTGTATTACTCACTCTCCTTGTGAGTAATATATATATCGTGTGTGAGTGACTTTATTCACCCCCTGGAGCCGTGTGAGGGACGTGTAATTACAACTATGTGCACGTTATTTCACGTCTTTTATAGCTATCACCCATTTAAGCCCATTGAAAGGCTTGGAGGGGTCTGGGCAGTTTTTATTATATCTCCAAATGGTTTCGTCTGAAAGAAGAAAGTCACATACACCTAGGATGCTTTAAAGGTGAGTAAAAGACAGGATCATTTTTGGGTGAACTGTCCCTTTAAGTTTAGCAGTATAAATCACCTTCCACTTTAATTATATAAAAAAGCTGTTCAGACATTCAGCCTGACATCTCATTTTGTGCTTCACAGAAAAAAAAAATAATAATACCAAAGACGGAATGACACGAGGGTGAGTAAATGATTACAAAATGTTCATTTTGTTGAATTATTTCCTCGAGATTAAGAGCAGGAAGTTTAATCAACAGTCAGGCTTCAATTCAACACGCATTTCGATATCTGCGGATTGTTTAGGCGAAATATCCGCATACTTCTTTTTAATGATTTTAATGATTCATTCGCCTCAGAAAGTGAAGAGGAGCTTAACTCAAGTCCTTGTCAGGAGGTCTCGTGTCTCCTTAGAGAGAGGACACTGGGTCACAGGAACCGCGGCTCTGCCAGACGCAGTCAACAGATGCAAATCTTCTGAATAGGCCTCATTAGCACTTAGCACTTCCAACCAGACCAGATGTCACGCCAAACCTATTTTCATACAAATTCGGCTAATTAATTCGTGAAAAAACCTGCTGCTCCTTAAGGGAGACGAGGGAGAAATGGCATCGTGAATCGTATTTAAATTCACGTTTCCTAGCGGAGAGGAGCGCAGCATTCATAATCTGGTTTGTCGGGATTAAAGAAAAAAGGGGAAATCACCATCACAATGGGGAAAACTGTCGCACGCCTTTCCTTCGCTCATGAAATATGAAAAGGCGAGTCGGGCGCTCGCGACACGCAGGACTCCGGAACGGGCTTCGCTCTGAAACGCTTGCCAAGAATTAATCAGCTGCAAAGGAAAATTATTATGAATTATCCCTGCTCTTTTTTTTTAGGGGAATCTATATCCGTCAACACGTGTGTAATGCACGTTTATGAAAGTAAATAATGTATTTTGCAGCTGTAGAAATCAGTATTTGAAGGAATTTCTTTTCAAAAGCGATCAAACTTGTTTCATCAGCTGCCAGGCATAAATAAAAGATTTGATTGGTTAAACCAGTAGCTGCCTCATTATTACTGTTGTTTATAATTATATTTTGCCATATACCAGACTTGTTTGTTTGTTTTTTTGCCTGTTTTGTCATCTGCTAGACGAAAATCACAAATTTGATTGATTTAAAACGGTACTAATCGACTATTACTGTTGTTTATACTTTTATTTTGTTGTGTTTTAGGTGGGGGAAAAAATTAATAAAACTTTCAATATTTGCAACCTATGCTCATTGGAAATACGTGCCTCTTTCAAAACTGAAAAAACTTACCTATACATACGAATCACTGCAGTTTCCAGTTTAAACAAACACAGAAAACTCTCACAACTTACATTTCCTTTCACACAAAAGTATGATTTACATTTTTTGATTAAAAAAGGCAAATTTTCGCTGAATTGCAGAATGTTATGTTATGTCTTCAGAACATTTTTAATGTCTTGTGCGATTTAAAAACTGATATTTTTGAATGTTGTTGTCTTACTCGGTAGCTCACGTGATACGGCGTTGCACTAAAGCAGTGACGAGCTCCAGTTCGAATCCTGTGTAATATGGTTTGATAAAACATCTCCAAGCAGCATAAGGAAGTTAAAATAACATGGCTCCATCAGCAAATACGTATTTATATTACTTTCGCACTTGTTAACACTATCGGGTAGATTTAGGTTTGGGTTTGGGTGAGGGAATATATTTCCAACATGATAGCACATTAGATATTTGAGTATTGCATGGCCACAAAACGTACCTCAAGCAGCATTATAAAAACATTGCAATACCTGCCTGTACAACCTAATACAAATGTGCCATGATTACGTATTAAACATTTTTTAGTGCCACTCTCTGGACATTTCACTTTGGCGAAAGGTGCAGGTACATGATTTTGGGGTTGCAGAAATGTACGTAGAGACACGTATTTCCAATGTGCCTCAGTGGAATTTGTTTTCGTTAGGCCAGATGAAGAAATGTATCAAACTTGCTATTTTGCATGTTCTGTTAATTGCCAGGCAAAAATTGATTCAACTTCCTATATTAACTGCTTTGTTTCTGCCTGGTAAAAAAAGCAATCATACTTGCAAATTTAACTAAATATATTTTTTTCAGTTTTAGGCAGAAATCATGTTGATTTGTTAAATCCATAATGGCCTCACTATTAGTGTTGTTTATACTGACAGTTTATTGTAAAAAAAAAAATAATCAAACCTGCCATATCTCTTTAAGGAAATCACTAGCATCCAAATTACAATAGCAACGTCCAGGAAACGCTTTTAAACCATGTGTTGCTAGGCCCTGGCAACCACCCCAGCATTACATGATCTAAATTATAGATTCACCTTCACCACCTCCCTCTTCTTGAGGTGTTCTCCTCACACCTGCATGGCTTCAGGCCCAACAAGTCAAAAAAGGTGTGTATTGATTTCTAGTATATTGAACTCTGCTTTAATGTATATTTTAACTGCACTTTGTGTGACACAGTAACAAAATATATGTTTACATATATATATATGTGTGTGTGTGTGTGTATTTATATATTTTACATAATTTATAACGTGTATGGGTCATAGACATTAAGATCCGTATCAGAAGAAATTCACAAAAGTGATTTTACACTCAACTTTTTTGTTGAGGGTACATTCAAAAGTGAATGTACTGTAAGTCAAGTGTCTACTTTTAAGGGTTATATACGTTTTTGAAGAATAAAATATTAAAATTTAAAGCAGTATTAAACTTACTACTTTTAACTATTAAACCTTTTTGTCTTTGACCCATGCGCATTTATCATACCAAAAAAAAAAAAGAATTCAATAAAATTGACATCACAAGTATGCCATACATTTTTTTCTAATTTTATTTTATTTTATTATTGATTTTAACATTTTTTTTATTTTTTGCAGCTGTCCTGCTCAGAACAGATCAGTTGAGAACATCTGATATATTGAACTTTCCCCCTTGATACCTGATGCTTTTATCATAAGCCAAGCCCTTCTGCATGTGTTCATCTCTCACTCCCTCTGTAGTCCTCACTACCTGTGCTACACGGCAAGCTGCGGGTCAATATCTGCACACTGCATTACTAGACAGTAAATTCAAGTAAAGTCCATTTAGAGCCGTGCCAACACAATTTGATGTAAAGCCATTACAGTGTGTTGCGTGATGCAGTGCATCGTTCATCAGAATACACACACATGCACTATTAGGACGCTAGTTATTGGTAGTCTCCTCGTCCTCTGCTGCGGACACACTTCCATACCGGAAAAACCTTTTTAAGGTCTACTGGCTTTTACAATTAGATGTATTATCCATAGCAACAGCAAAATGGAAAAAAAATCAATTTGTTGAAGTAGAGAGGCCATTTTTCTTTAAGGGGAAATGTCTGGGATGATCAGTTGAGTGTTTCAGCTGATGAATATTGTACGCTTCATTAGACAGACTGACTTCTGTCCGCACGACCGGTTGCCAACAAACACAGACAGAAATAAAAAAATTTAATTATTTATTATTATTTATAATGTTCTTAGAATGTTCATGTTTACAATAGTTTTATTTTAGTGTAACTTTAAGTAATTTGAGTCTGTATTATATTTGTATTGCTAATTTAAATATGTTTATATATATATATATATGTATATATTCAGTTTTCCTTTTTAATTTTAAAGTTGTAAAATGTTACATTTTAATTAAAAAATGTTTCTTGTCTTTTTCATTATTGTTTGATTTAATGTCTTAATTGGTAGTTCCCTAAAATAAACTTATATAAAATCATATATTTAGATATAAAGTTTTACATTTTATATACTTACTTTTATTGTTTTATTTATTTAATATTATTTTAGTAATATCTTATTTTGTTTCATTGTATCATTTCTGTTTAATTTTTAATGTTATTTAAAGTTTTTGTTTGTCCTTTATTTTATTCATTTATGTATTGTTTTATATGTATATATACACATTTGTGTTATTGTTTGCTGTGTATTCATTGTTATGCATACGCTTGTGTATTATTTATATTTTTATCTTCCCTTAAAAAATATATACTGTGACGAGTGTCCCGAGGAATCATCAGCATTGCCCTGGAAATCTTTGACCGCATGGGGCTATCTCTTATCTGTGAGGCTCGCTCAGCATTGGTTGCTGGAGGGGAACCCTACTACTGTGCAGTTGGGGAAGCACGTTGTCTTGGGTCGACTGCTGTGAGCACTACCCCGAAACTCTGGCCAGGCTGTGGGAATGCAGAACCCCAAGATGGTTCATGAGCTTGTGAAGGCCGTTGAGCTGTCGGGCGCTACCTATCACCGGAAGGATGAGAAGAGAGCGCCACCATTCCCCCAGGAGGGTGGTTATGGAGAGACACACACAGAAGGGCACCCTGCTCCCTCTCCACACGATGGGCCCATGCCAACCACAGTTTACCATGGTCCACCTGTTGGGCACCATCCATGGAGCTCCAGATTAATCCCAATTCTGCTGGGATGGGACTGGCTAGGGTTTCGACCGTTTACTCACTTCTGTGACACAGCCTGCCAGCCCCAAAGTGAGCCGTCGAAGACAGAGGTCAGCCACCAGGAAAACCCAGGGTCCAGCACTCCTGGCCTCCAACAGTGGGAGAGATGGTGAGTCCCTCTCCCAAAATACAGCCATTTTCTATGATGTCTTTCAACAGGTGATGGGAGGAGACTCTTTCACAAAAAAACAACGTGAGGACTACAGGCTGAAGCACTGCTGGACCCAAGTCTGGATCATTGAGGGCAAGGAAGCTCAGCCTGGTCCCCATCCTTTCTCACACTTTGTTGTAAAGAACAGTCTGCTCTATTGTGTTGCACAGCGATGGGGGGGGAGGAAAAGATATTGTTGGTTGTCCCCAAATTCAAGACGGAAGCTGTGCTGGAGCTCGCTCGCTCACTCACACCCAATGGCAGGCCACCTGGGGATGGCCAACACCACCCAGAAGATTCGGGACCATTTTGACCGGGATTGGACGCTGAGGTGAAGCAGTTCTGTCAAGCCTGTCCAACCTGCCAAAAGATGTGCAGCAGAGGACTGGAAGGACTTGGACCTCATAATCCCCTATGTGCTCTTCGGCATCCGTGAAGTTCCCCAGGCCTCAACTGGTTTCACCCCCTTCGCGCTCCTCTTTGGCCTCTCAACCAGAGGCTTACTCAATGTGTTCAAGGAAGCCTGGAAGCAGCAGTCTGCAGTCCACCCCTCTGTTGTCGAGCACGTCAAAAAGGCTGGATTATATGCCATCTCACAGACACAGGTACACTGTTCAGGCACATCTGACAGAAATCATCAGATTGTGTTGTACTTACTGTATTTGTGTACAAACCTCTGATAAACATCTTAAGTGTGCATTATAAATCATAACTGTTGTAAAAATGTTTGCAGAATTTTGCCTTAACATCCAACAGAAAACATTTATTTAAAAAAACAACATGCTATTTTCACCAGGGTTTTGGTAGTCATAAGAAAATTAATTACTTGAAAAAAATGTTAATTAAAGTTATTTATTTATTTAATCTAGTTTTACTTGTATTCAAAACTTAAAATTGATTAAAAATAGACATTTAAAGTAATGAAAATGAAAAAACTAAATCAGTAAAACTAAATAAAGTTTTAAATTAAAACAAAATCTAAACATTTGTGTGAAGTAAATGAGAGCGGCTCAGGAGTTTTATTGTGTGTTGTATGTTCTCCCCATCACACTGGTGAATGCTCCAGACACGATTAGCGTCATGGCTCTGGGCAAACATGGCATGCTGAGGAAGCGTTGTGCTCATTACAAATCGCTTGCTTCAAAACCGACTGCACCGGCCACCCACCAGCCCCCCCGGCAAAGCCGAGTCCATTCACACTGCTCTGCTTTAATGTGCTCCAGCCTCACCGCTGCACAAAGAGGAAGAACATTAACTAACACCTCTGGCTAATTTGCTTAATTTCTGTAAATGAGGCCATTGGCCTCTGGAGTGACTTTTAGGTGGAGTGGGTGATATTATTGTCTGGTGCCACAGCCTGGGGCAGCTGGAAGGGTATTAACCCAAGCCACTTGAATTATGGCTGTCCGAGTGAGAAAGGCTTTAGCAGGTGACTCTGCATTAATTAATTTAACAGAGAAGCACAGAGAACACCAGAGGTGAGTTATTATGACACAGCATTTATAGAAGAACCAGAACAATACCTAGCCAACAGCTCAAACCAGATCAATAAATAAATAACTGTCCAGCTTAGAATGGGACATAGATAGATAGATAGATAGATAGATAGATAGATAGATAGATACCGTAGACGCTTTGACAATGTCACAGAAGAGAATGGAGGGCGCAAGCGGGCTTCGACACAGTTCGAGTTCCTGAAATGGAATTGTTGGTTGTGTATTTTGGTTTAGTAAAGGTGCGTTCACACCGGACGCGAATGAAGCGTCAAGCGCGAGTGATTTAC
>JAUCNO010000973.1:0-10701 GCA_032353835.1 Enteromius viviparus | reverse complement strand
GACGTTGGACGTCTGGTATTTTCCAGAAATAGATATTTATATACGGCTATGTAATATTTCCAGCAACATAACAATATATTAATATGCCATAACTGTAATTTATACAGAAGGTTTTGATTCACTTTAAATGTTGACTACTGTAGTCAATTATTGCTTTATATTATGTATATCTATTTAGTAAAATAAATGAATTATTATGACCCAAACTAAAATCCTCTCTGCTGATGTGGAGCTGAGCGAAGCTTGTGGTGTAATCGAATGAAGTTTGAGGAAACCACATCAAACATCTCAGTGCTCAGGAAGCCATAACTGATGTGATTGTGTTTTGGAGGCAATAACAAACCAAGCATTTCATAATTAATTCAAGATTACTTTCCACCAAAACATAACATTTGAAATAAAGGTTGCATTAGTCGGTTCGTTCCACACCATAGACCGTCTTAGTCAGAAAAAGCCCAAGTCTAAACTGGCGGATCAATCGAGGCAGATATTTAAAACTGGCAAGTGCAGCGTTTCTTCCTCGACTGAAGACAGAGGAACGCCCACGATTTATGAGTCTCACCACAGGCCAGGCTTTGCTCTGTAATGCTGAGAATTACAATTCATTTGAGCGGATTGGAAATGTGATTCCAGCTGACAGGCCGTAGTTTAAATTCAGTTTTCCGTGCGACTGTGAGTGTGTGACAGATTTTACCCACAAACCCTGAAGGCCAGAGCGCTTTGATGAGTTGTGTCACACTGACAGCAGATACATCGAGACCTCGCTCTCTTGCTCTCTCGCTCCGGCCCGGAAAACCATCGCATGAGAAGAGATACTGTGTGTGAGCAACAAGAGCGTTTCGTGATGAAGAGAAGATTCAGAATGAATGAACTGATTCCAAGCAGAATTTACTGAATTGCAATTCATTTTGTGACAAGACATTGTTCATTCTGAAGTATTGTTATTGTTCCCATACAGTAGGAATGTATCTCAGGTGATGTGGTTTGCTGGTTTCATCTGGTTTAGCTGGTTTTTCGGTGCCTGAAAACTTATTTGAAGCACTATAAGGTCCATTGTGTAAAATATTAATGCAAATTTATTTTATTTAGGTGTGTGATTACAATCTTAACAGATTCAAGTAACAGATTTCATCAAATTATACAGAATATAGTCACATTTTTATTAATGATATTGCTTTTTTATGCACTAATTTTGTTAAGTTCCTGATATGTATGTACATTTCTCAATTAAGTTGGTCTGGCTAGCTGGTATTAAATGGTTTATTCTGGTTTTAGGGTGCCTGAAACCACTCTTAAACCATAAGAAGTCCTCTGTGGAAATGATTTATACTCATTGATTTTCTTTTTCTGATTTAAATGTCTATTCAAATTATTTCAAGTTAGAGATTACAAAAACCTCAACAGAACATGAATGTAGTAATTCTTACTTTGTAACAGTATTGTTCATTTTGAAACATTTTGTATAATTCTTGATATGTACTGTATGTAGATGCATATATTTTTTTTCTCAATTAAGCTGGTTTTCACTGCTTTCATCGGGTTTAGTTAACCTGAACCTGTTTTAAACCATCATAAGACTATAAAAACTTTACGTTTAAATAATTAATGCAGATTTACACTTAAAATAGTCTTTTTTGTCAGAATCAAAAATTCTGACATTCAACAAATTCTGCAAAAAATCTAAAACATTTTGAATATTTATGTATATTACTTTATTTATCATTAATGACTTATACATATTACGTTTTGCTGGTCTTAGCTGGTTTAATCTGGTTTGGCTGGTTTCTCAGCATCATCAAAGAGCAGACTGAGCATCTTGTCCAGGCTAGTAACACCTGCAAGCTCCTCTCGGCTGGTTTGAGCTGTTTCTTCTTCAGAGATGCTGCGGTGGAGTCCCTTGACTCGAGGAAAGACAGAAGCACGAGGTGGTTTTGAGCTGGTGTCTGCGGGCAGTTGTGTGTAGTGTTGTGTGGACCTCCTGCGTGGCCCTTCACTTCACAGTAAGAGCAGAGAAACAGATGGAGGAGTGTGAGGAGATTCCAGCAGCTGCAGGGCAACACCAAATCTCTCGCTCTCTCTATCAACACTGTCATTTTCTGCTCCCCATCATATGCTTTTGTACATTTGGTCAAATATTTATACGTTTAAAATTTTTGTTATTACATATTTTTAAAGATTAAAATTATATTACATTTTTATTATGTATTATCACAATGAAGTGAACATGATGTGAATTTGAAATGATTCAACTTTAGTGAATATTAGAAAAGTTAATATTTTTGAATTAATAAATGGTCACAGATTGAAGTTACAGATTTGAGCAGATTTCTGCAGGAGTTGATTGATTGCTGGGGTCCATGTAGGAGCGCAGTGGAGTCTGGACTTGTTGATGAACTGGAGGGCCGGAGCCGCGGGGTGGACGCATTACATTGGAGTCGTGTGGATTAAAGCTGAGCTGATCTGATATGAGGCCGATCCTGCAGACGGAAAAGAGCACTTTATTGGCTTTATCATCACAAACCACAAGGCTACACCGCAATCAGATCAATCCTCTGTACTCATCCCGCTCTACAGAGATCCGACACACACACAAACACAGGAAGGGCTTATTGCTCAGAGGTTACGCTTCATACAGCGAAGAGCAGCTCAGGTCATTTGACCTTGGGAGAATTTAATGAGAAATATTTGAGATGGTATTGAGATCACTGACGGTGGAACAGGAGGGGAAATGTGTTCACCAAGGCTGCATTTATCTGATCAAAAATACATTAATATTGTGAAATATTTTTACAAACACAAATAGCTGTTTTGATTTTTTTTTTATTTTTGAGAATTTTGAGTTCAAAAGAAGAGTTAGTTTAGAATAGATACATTTTGAGACATCATAAATGTGTTTATTGTCACTTTTGATCAATTTCATGCATCCTTGCTAAATTAAAGCATATATTTTCTCATAATGACCCAACAAGGAAATGTCTCAATTTTGATCGCAGACTTGGTAGACCAGTTTAAGACATTGTTGAGATTTCTTCTGAAACTCTCTTTTTCATTAAGTATTCACAACCAGTTTTACTTTTATTTTACAGTCAGTTTTTCACTACTGGCGCATTTTAAAGAGGCTTTTTATCTAGAAGCCAGAGCATATCAGTGCATCCCAATGGTAACTTTGTGTTTGGGGTCAGAAAGAGTTTGCTCACCAAGTCTGCATTTATTTTATAATAAAACAGTAAAATTGTGAAATATTTTTACAATTTCAAATGACTGCTTTTTTATTGTCATTTATTGCAAAATGTAATGTATTCCTGTGATCAAAGCTTTCAGTAGACTGTCACATGCTCCTTCAGAAATCATTGGTTTCAGACATAGGTCTTTGTGGTATAAACCCCCTGCTGCCTCTTTCTCTGGAATGAATGAAATCTCCAAGAATTGTTGAGTCACTGTCTTCAGCCACGGGCTCCTTGTGAAACTCAGAATCAAAGCGTTCAGAGTAAAAGCCCGTTCATCCGCCCGCGCCTGTTCTTATTAAACCTGAAACCTGCTCTTTGCAGCCAACATCCCAATCAATGTTCCACACACACGCTGCGAGGCGTCATAACAGAGTCTCCGGAGATCATCCACGCGTCACCATCGGCGCGACGCCACCGCTGAATATTTCATGTCAACAAACATGTCAGTGAGCGTATGGGACGAGCAGGCAACAGGAACGACATGCAGACTCGAGCGGAGGACGAGAGCGAGCGTTTTCACGCAGGCGGATCGCACAACAGATTCTCCTACATCAGTTGTGACAGTCAGACACCTGTTCAACGCGCGGCGCCCAGTACACCTGATATATAACCCTTAAATAGGTACAGAGATGTGTAAGAACGGCATGCATCATGCACGCTGTGTGCATATGTTCAGGCAAACAGACGCCACGGTTTTCCGAACCCTACACATACCCTACCCATACAGTCATCGTACAACCATTTGTCTTGATAATTAGCTGTAGTTGCATCGCTATAAATAACCATTGAAACTGGCAGCACTGCAGTTCTGCCTTTCTGTCACGAGAAACCAACACTTCATGTATGGAGGTTTTTGCAGCAATCCCATTGATTGAAAACCATATTTGATTCTCAAATGAACCTTTCACTGAGCAGTTCCTATTTATTCTGTGAAGAATATTTAAATAATCTGAAGAACCTTTTTCCACTATTAAGAACCTTTTGTGCAATGGAATTATTCCAGGTATGTTAAATGTTCTTCACTGAACCAATAGTGTAGATTTAAATAATATGCACATGTATAATTATGCACACGATCTTGCAACAAAGTCATATTTTATTATCCACAATCTAAAAAGTAACATATCTTACAAATACAAATTAATCAGTACAACTGCTCAAATTGCAAAAATATGCGAGATTAAAGCACTCAGTAATTTAGAACCATTAGAACCATAATAAATTAGATAAATAAAAAAATAATTTTGTACCGTTCAGTTTCATTAATATATTAATTCTCTTATTCTGAATACAGTATGTTAATTTAATGTACACTGTACCATTAAAAGAAAACTCCACTGTTTTTCCATACTCCACTATTTTCTTCCCTCAACGGAAGAGCACTTTGCAGCACTTCGACCTCGGTGCAGTACTATCATCACTCCTGGTTGTATTGATAGAAGAGAGACGGAGACGGGGGTGATGATATTTTCAGGACTGATGATATAACTGCGCAGAGGTCGAAGTGCTCCGAAGTGCTCTTCTGCCAAATATTATGTTATCTTTTTTATCCGCTTTATCGTCACGTTTTATTTTGCATCACCATATTTACTTTATATAGTTCAAGACATTGGCATTTATTTGGAACAGGCTGAATAAAAGTATTTTTTCTCCTTAAAAATTGTACTGACCACTACATTACTAGTTCTCTCAAAAACATTGGAAAGCATGGGCTAAATCTTTCATTTTAGAGAAATTTTAAAAGGTTTGCTTTGGATTCGGACTTCAGCATCAACTCGAAAACCGATGCATCAAAGCCATTAAACTAACAATGTTTGTTTCCTTCACAGGCCGGATTCAAACCTGGCTCTTCTATATTATCCCATGTCCCCACTCAAAAGTAAAGCATGCGTGTGTAGCGTGTTCATTTGAAGAGCAAGCGCCCTTATTAGCGAGGGTCTCGGCTCTTAGCGTAAATTTTGTCCGTGTAACAGCGATTCAGAGTCGACTGGATGCTTCTGCAGGCCGAGGCGCGCCGTGAAACCCAATCTCACCCCATAATTGGCAGCGATGGATCTTTAACAAGAGGGAGAGACGTCAAAATGAAATTACTCTCTCTGGTTGTGGCTGTGCATGATGGTCCTGTTGATTGTGAATTTTTTTAAAGGCTTCTTTCACACCTCATTGGATTTCAATTAGCAGGTGATAAGGGCCCTCATTGTCGTCGCTAACCGGCTGCACTCCCTGACATTTCACCAGCAGGGTGGAGAGAATTCATTTCCATCCCTCGCTTTTCCTCTTTTCTTCAGCTCTGCAGCAGAGACATGACCGGTGACGAGTGAGTACAGGAGCTCTGACAGCTCCATCACCTCTGCGCGGATGGACGGCTGCCATCTCAAACAAAGAGAGAGAATTATTACGCTCTGCATGATAAAATAATAACACGTATACAAATCTCCAGATAAACTGAGTCGGTGCTTCTGCATGTGGCAGTTTCAAGGGAAATAACGATGCGGGATTGGCCCAATTACTCAAACAGAAGATTCAATTTAAATGTAAAATTATATCTGTTCGACGGCCCGGCGCGTGGCGTTTGAAGAGCTCCTCAAAAAACACAAGCAGAAGTGGAATTCCTAATTAAATGCAACACAGCGAAGGGGGGAAAATGATGCGTTTACAAGCGCCGCTAACCAAAAATCCATCAACAGATGCTTTTCCTCAGAATAAAGATGAAGCTTCGAAATAGCGACGTGATTGGGAGGGAAGCGCCGCCGAATCTGACAGCAAGGTGAGAGGCAGATGGAATAGGTGGTCTGTAACCAAAACCTCACCAGCAGGATCCTGACAATGTCTAAAAATGCGCTGAAACGAGGGGAAGAAACATATCCTGCCTCAAAGAACAACTAGAATGACAGATGTCTCGCTAAAATCAGCAGCTGTACCTTAGATGTGTGGCAAACGAAAGGTCTTTTTGCGGGAGAAAAACAGACGTGACGTAACCTCTAGAGAGCAAGTGTTATAACCAAATTGGGTTTTGGTCCCAATTCTTTAAACGGTCTGTGACATTTAAAGGGGGATTGTATTCAGTGTTTGGTTTCTTAAGCAGATCAAATCTCCTGATCCAGATATTAAATTCAAAACATGTATTTTCGCTTTCAATGAACACATTCAAATAATAGTCACAAACAGTAGTCATATAATGGCGTCACATTGGGACTGCTGGTTAGTTAGGACATGCCGTAAAGACATTTTAAAGCTATAGTTTACCCAAATTGGCAACTCAATCTCACAAACCTTTAATTTATGTCCTTTTTTGGCCATTCACATTAAATTCAAGATGCTGTCTAACCTGACAAAGGCCTATTGTCTTTACATGGGTGCTAATGCAGCTAGTTATCGTTTTTGGTGTGAACAGGCCTTTATTCTGAATTTCATTACTTTTTTTCAAAGAAATTTATATAAAATAGTCTTGGGACTACTTGAAGATTTTTTCCCTACCTAAACCAATTGCAAGCAAGGAGTAAGGCTGTATTTTGCCTGTTCTTTTATTTAAAATTTAGTTGCCTACACGATTTTAGGCCACTTCCTGTTGGTCAGATATCAAAATAATGGTTTACTTGTTGATATATTTTGAACAGATTATTCAGTTAAATTGCTCATATAAATTCTAAGAAACTAAATATTGGGTTGTTTGTAACCCTTTTCTAATAACCTGTGTTGTTTGTAAAAAAAAACAAAAAAACATCTTATTTATTGATGATAAATGATAATGATTTTTATTAGTGCTTTACAATGGCTTATAATTTATAGTCAGAAAAATCTTACATGAGATGCCCAAACTTTTCTTGTCAGCTGAACCCTTGAAAATACATTCCTGAATTAACTTTATGATTTTTAAAAAATATTTTTTATATTTATTTTTTATAATTGTATTAATCTTTTAAAATTAATGAGCTAATATTTCAGTATTTTGGCAACACATTTGAATGTTTATGTTACTTTGAAGGTGTTCAGTGGTCACATGGCGTGCAGGTAAACAAATACAATATACATATTTATTTTGTCTGTTTTTATTTTAAAATAATGTATTTTAATTTGATATTTTAATGATTTAATCAATCATTAGCTTTTTCAGCCCATTTTGGGAAATGTTGTATTTACAACCAACCCTGTTGTAAATATCATTTGACATCTTAATTCGTGGCTATTTTAGCTGTGTTGTGCATATTTTTTGTACTAAAGCTAATCAATTTTAAGAAGACATGGTTTATTCAACAATTTTTAGCAAGGTCTGAGTCAAGACTTTTCCATCAAAACACGCGGGTGAAGGCTTGAGATTTGACTCTGACTTGCAAAAAAAAATTGAGTGTGTGGTGGTCTAACCTGTCAGATTTCATTAGATTTCACTCTTATATAAAAAGTGCTGAACTAGCGTGTGCCGAGCTTCTGTAACAGGTGCGGAATGATTCCCAAAGACCCGAGAAACATACTCCATTCCCTCTTACTCGAGCAGAGCGTGTCATATCACAAATCACTTCACGTCCCCTCCTCGTGTAAGAGCCCACACACTGAAGCTCCATCAATTTGGTTGCGTCTCAAGTGCGGCTGCCTCTTGGACACGGTCATGCACATCAGCAAATGAGCAGCGGGAGTTTGGGAGTTTGACAATCTATCTAAAGCAGGAGTCGAAGAGTGTGTGTGTGTGAGTTCAGGGTCATTCCAATTACAGAGTTCTCAGTCAGCGCTTGTCACCCCTGCGAGGAAGCCCTGGGCCTACAGGAGAGGCCTGCATAGTTGCACACTGTGTGTGTGTGTGTTTATGCCCTAAGGAAGAGCCAATGAGCACTCCACTGCCCAACCACCTGCTAGAGGCGGATCCTTCCCGCTGGCTCCCCGCCCACTCAGTCCCTGCATTAGAATACCTGTTAGCCTGACGCCGACTGCTGAAGAAGCGGTAAGTAGCAGCTGTGTGTTTACCTGCTGGTTAGTAAGGTTCGTAAGAACGCCTTATCAATTCAAAAATCCTCAGTTTGAATTGAAGCAGCAAATAAGATGCACAGTTGTGATTTGAGTTTAAATATAATAATTATAATTAAACTAAATTGACTATCAAAGAAATATGAATGAAACTGAAAGTGGAGTGAAAAAATGAATGAAATGAAAAAAAAAGAAAGGTTTATTGATTTTTTTTAATGAATATTTTATTAATATTTTTATTAATAGAATTAAATATTTAATAGTAATGGTATAGTTTTAATGTTTACTATAATTGATTTAATTGCATTCTTCATGTCAATTTTAATTAAGTTGTACGATTTGTCTAAACCCAAGTGACGGGTAGTTTTAGGGTGCGTTAGGTGTAGGTCATTCATACAAATTCATACGAATTGGTAACTTGTAAAATATGTACGATTTAGGAAAAAACGTGAATTCATATGAGTGAGGTTGTACGAATTTGTACGCATCAGCCACCTCGTAAAATGTAGCTATCAATTACTATTGATCTAATCTATCTATCTATCTATCTCTCTGTCTGTCTGTCCGTCTGTCCGTCTGTCCATCCGTCCGTCTGTCTGTCTGTCTGTCTGTCCGTCTGTCCGTCTGTCTGTCTGTCCGTCTATCTGTCTATCATCCATCCATAAAATAAAATTAGCCATTTTACACGTCACTATCTGATAGCTGTTACTTTCGTAAGTGGCCTGAATATGGGCTGTACTTTTTGCTGATATTCAAAATGACAGTTGAATGGCAATACTACTGAGAGAAGGGACAACGTAAGAAGAAACAGCATATTGAATGCTGCAGTACAGGGCAGAAACTGCTGGAGAGAAGAAAGAAAAGAGGCCGTGTCATGTAAGACCAGGTCCTCGGGCGATGACTGGAACAGCTTTGTCACTGCGAGAGAAAAATCCTTCAGTTTAGAGTGAAAAACACACAGTATCAAGCACCTGGGAGGACCAGTCTCCCCCGGCTCTGTCCAAACAGCGTAAATGTCTCTCGTTCCGCTTGGCTTCGCATGCTGCTTCCGCAGGGCTTTAGCGGGGAAGTTGATCATGCTTTTCCTTGACCGAGCGGGAGACGGGTGAGGGGTCCGAGGGCCGGCCGTTGATCACAGAGTGAACGGCTGACACTACACAAGCCTTGCTCTGTTCCCAGCGTCCTCTTCATTCGCTTGTCACTTTGTCTCTGTCAGAGCGACGCGTCCCTGAGGCCTCTGGCTGCGGTAAAGCAAACACGTTCATGAATCTCTCCTCAGAAACAGGCACGGATCTCCTCCGTTCTCCATTATTTCGGGAAGCAGGAGCCGATAACCTCCCCTGAATGTGAGGCGTGTGCTTATTTCAGTCGTAAATGATTGTGAGGATGTCAGATACGAGATGATAGAACTTTATTAAAACCCTGGAGGGAAATAAAAGGATTACAGCAGATGAAATAACAGAGAGAGAAAGAAAAATTAAACGAGTGGAAACAATGCATTAACATAAACACATCTATCTATCTATTGTTCTGTTGTTCATTCTACCATTCACACTATCTATCTATCTATCTATCTATCTATCTATCTATCTATCTATCTATCTATCTATCTATCTATCTATCTATCTATCGTTCTATCGTTCTATCTATCGTTCAGTTTAGTGTTTTCTTTCTTTCTTCGTGTCACATGAACTTTGTGAGTTTGTGTCACATGTTTACATACAGCATGCAGCTGTTTATGAGCATCTGTTCTGAGTGCCTCATAAAAAAACACAATATGAGTTGATGACGGGCCACGTGCTTTCACAGCACATGGCATGATTTCTAATTCATAAGCCGTTTCCTTGTATTTGTCTTTTTGTAACTTGTAGCTTTTAGTGTGGAGTGCTCAAACCACACACAGAGAACTCTCCAGAAGAGCTGCAGCAGCATCAAATATTTACATGCAGCATTTTGGACGGGAGGTTTTAAGCGCTGATACAGGCACAAAGCGGCCCAGAAGTGCATCACACCCTTTTATCTGTCACATCCACAACTGGATTTGAAAAATCAAATGCAATCAGGTGGATCCAACCATGAGTGTGTATGTGGTGGGAAAGGGTGTGTGTGTGTTCGGTTTTTAAACTAAGAAACAAAGTTGCATGTTTGATTAGATGACAGCATCTTCTCCTGAAATATATAACATGCTGTCAAAAACTACTGATACCTTGGAAAAATACCTTGTATAATGATATAGCACCACATCTTAATGTGTAGGAGTCAGTGTAGACTTTCTTTTACAGGGAAGTATGAAATTAATTTAGGGGCAGGGGTCACCAGAATCTGACCTGCAGAGTTTAGCTTCAACTTGCCTCAACACAGCTGCCTGGAAGCTTTCAGTATAGCAAGACCTTGATGAGCTGCTTCAGGTGTGTTTGATTAGGTTTGGAGAACTTTGCAATCAGGGCCGCTGCTGGCCAAATGGGTGCCCTAAGCAGAATAGTATTGTTGTGCCCCCTCCCTAAAAAATAAATAAATT
>JAUCNO010000971.1:4732-26835 GCA_032353835.1 Enteromius viviparus | reverse complement strand
ACAAGACTGGTCTCTTAAGGTACAAATCACAAGGGTACAAATATGTACCCTATACCAAGGGTACAAAAGCTGTACCCTTAAAGGTACAATTATGTACTTTATTTTCTGAGAGTGTAGTCTACTTGTTGTCTACTTAAGTTGTCTACTATTTACAATTTTATAAAAGATGAGACAGGGTTCAACTTTATTTTTTCCTTCTATTTATTAGATAATTACACAAAGCATTTTACAGTATTTGCTTGGGAATGGATATTATCCAAAGGTGTTATTATAACAAAGAAATTAAGAAAGAAATAATGAGCAAAGAAAGTCTTTATTCAAAATTAAGTAGGGCTTGGCATCCGGGACAAATAAAGCTCTTCTTTTTATTGGGTCTGTTACACATTCCCAGTGAAACCATCCGTTGCAGCTGTCACACTGAATCTAAAAGAGATACTCACATTATATAGGCTATATATATATAAAACAACTCTAACCAGGGTGAAACGTAATTAACAGACCCAAGAGTCCTCTGTGTCTTCAGTGTGTATGGATATTTGGTTAAACATAGTTCAGAGAGGTCCTCTGTGGAAATAATGTCAAAGTGATGATTGGTGAATATGTAATATTTGACCATGTATATCATATATACCCGTTTCTTCAAAGGGCTATGTCTTTGCGAATGGCATTTATGTTTGCTGCTGTGCACTCAAATCCAAATTACCTCCTTTTAAAATTGCTTCTGCAAACTGCAAAATTATGCAATGAAAACAGGGCATACCTTTATATTTTAATATGACAAAGTAATTAATAAAATACTTTACATACAAACACCCCACATGTAATGCCATACTTTTGGTAGGAATGTGGTAAAGTATCACATTGCCAATGTTTCTTTTGTGGCCATAAATTTACTTTGTATCGAAAATAAATATTTAAAATATTAATAAATTCATAATCAGACCAACAATAAACAACCTATAAAGAAGGGTGTATGCTTATCCTGACCTTACAGCCTTTTTACTGTGAGCTTTTGTTATGTATGTTTTCACCCAGCGAATTCAGGTACAGTATTCTGCATGTTTTTGGACACATTACCTGTAAAAATTCATTTGAATGATTCTTGCTGTAAATGTAAACCATTTTAAATTTACATTGAAGGACAAAAAGGTAAAGAAACAGACCAGGAGTGTCCAGTGACTGTTCTCGTTGCTGCCCAGATAATAAGATCATATTCCCCTGGATTCATCTACAGATGCAATGGGATATTGTAACAGCAGTTCAGTTCTCTCATAACTACAATGTGTGGAGTGGGTTTTTGGGTACAGATTTCATTGATCTGGGATTGCCTTGCCAAATACTTGATGCCTGAAATGAATTAAGCGAGTTTTCAGTCATTACAGCTATGAACAAAAAAATGTAAATTGTATAGATGTTGACAAAAGAAAAGATGCAGAGTTTTTCAGGACAGTTAGTCTGGACAGGTGGTATTATATTCAACTCAACACCACAGTAGATTTAGTGTTACAGGCTTAACAAATTAGATTCATTAAGTATTTCATTATATAATTGCTCCCAAAGTGCAGGAACAGACAGTGAAAGTCACACATTATAATATCTGCATATTTTCCTTTGGTTTGACCTATTGTAATGATCTGTTTCTCAACCACCATTTGCATTTGCAGTGTTCTTGCAGCTTTTGACATAACTGTGTATTTAATTAAACATAATAATTATTCATAACAGAATAAAATAAGCACATGCTAAACCTTTTCTAAGCAATTACAAAGAATACGAACCTTTAGCTTAACCCCGCCCACTGGAACAGTTTTTCACAGGAACTGAATATTACTCAACACCTGTTACGCTGTTCAAATTCCTGCCGCGCCACAGAGCGCCGCCTGCATTGTTATATATTAAATAACATCATATTTGGTTAGGTTCCAATATATTTCAACTTTATTTAACAGCAAAAACAACAGGACAAAAGTGTATTCAGAGCAGCTTTCAAATTCAAGCGCGCGCCATGGGCGGTCACGTGTCACTTCTGCATGACGTCACAATCACAGCGTTCCAAGGAAACAGTGAGTAGTAAACAGCGAGTTCCTTGAGATAGAGTCGTTTGGTATTTCTCTGCGTTTAATGAGATCATATGTGACTTGTGTTTGGAAAAGTGTTATTGCTGACGAACTATTTTGATCTGCATCCAATTGCATCCAATCTGCATTTTATTAATAGAACTTGAGGTTCACAGAAGCCCTCAGCTGACAGTTCCAATTCTTATAGTAAGTAAATATTTTAAAGTTTATTTATCTGCACATTATCTAAGAGGATTATGTCTAGTTTACCTTTTCTCCGCTCGCGATCCCGATTAATACACATATAACGTTACACAGCATTACATACGGCTATTGAATTATTCACACAAACATCTCTGTTCTGTCTTAAGTCATCTTAAGAAGCTGGTCTGATGTGTAACATTGATACGTGTCTGTTAATCTCAGAGGTTAAAGTTCTCTGTCGTTACGACGGATTTCCGTTAACGTTAACTTAATTGCAGCGAGTCATCGACGGATTTCTGTCAATTACACTGTTCCGCCTGTCCTAAACGTTTTCAATTCATTTTTCATAATTGTAATGCTGTGTATATATAGGCTTACATTTCTCAAATAGTGTAATGAATGTCTTAATTTTAGTTTAAAAAGGTTTTAAAGTAAGTAAAGACAAAGTGTATTCAGCCTGCTGAGGAGGATGTCAAAGCCTGGAGTGGAGCAAATGCACGCTCCTCTCTTTTATCATCACTCTGGCATGAATCCACTGGGTTTTGATTTAGTTTTGAAGAAGGCTAAGGCTGAGGTTTAACTATATTTAAGATAGCATGGACACACTTATAATGCAGAAAGGCTCCGATGTTTTGGAGATTGATAAAAGTGTAAAAAAATAATGGAGATGGGCTTGGTTTAGCGAAACTGGGGAGAATGGCAAGCCTTTTAGTTCGTGGGTTAAAAACATCAAACAACCAGGTACGTGTCTTTGCACTGTATGCCACAGGAAACTTCAATATGGCAATAATGGCAAAAAAAGTGCTAGCTCGCCATCAATCAGAAGCTACTCACAATGCTGCCGTTCGTGCTCTACAGTACACATGCTCCCTGTCTGGTGCGACAAGTACCACAACGGAGATTCATGCATCTATGGCCGACCGTGTGTGCGATAGAAAAAGTGCGCACATGTTCTCTCATAGCGGAGCATGTGGGATCTGTTTCCCATACATTTATTTATTTTTAGCGACCTGCCACCCTATTCATAAACAGAAAAATCTAAACATGAACACACATATTATATGTAGGCTAAGTATATGCTAGTTATTAAAAAAAAGAAGAAAAGTTAAACGCTGAACAGTGTAAGCACACGTGACACGCGTTCCCGCATCTGCGCTCGCTCTCAGCTATCATAGATATGTATACTAGCTAGATAGGCCCTCTGACGCAGCTGGAACGATGTGTTAACGTGGCCGCCATCTTGTGTCGGGGGAAGCCGCGTCTACTCTGCATTAGTTAACATTGGCAGAGAACTATCAACGACTAAAATCCCCTTCATTTGCTTAATTTTCAACCGATTTACAAGCCGTTTCGTTAATAATAATATCAGACATATATTTATGATAGAACATAGATTTTTTTTTTACTTATAAGTAAAATAATTAATCTATGTTCTATCATAAATATGTGATTATTAATATACAATAATTAATATACGTTACAGTACAGTACAATACTTAGTCACACCTAGCAAAATAGCTTTTAAAATATGCAACCTGGCAATATTAAAGCGGTTTAATCTCCCCGTAAAACGCTATTGGTCTCGTGTGTTTGAAGGAATATGGCTTGGCCTGAAAAAAGTTCAGTCAGAAGATTTTTTTTCACTTTAATCCCTGAACTCACCTTCTGGACCTTCCTCAACTTTTTCTACTGCAGTCGGCTGTTTGGTTTCTTTCTTTTCTGTCGACAAAAATCAAATTTTAAATTTTGAAGGAAACATTTAACATATATTTTTATTTTTATTTAAGTTGTCCAAATTAAGTTATTAGCAATGCATATTACTAATTAAAAATAAAGACCTGATATATTGATGGTAAGAAATTTAATAATTCTAATTTTATGTAATTTGTGATTCTATTGATTTTTGGCATAATATAAAGTCATACAATGTATTGTTGGCTATTGCTACAAATGTACTTGTGCTACTGATGACTGCTTTTCTGCTTTTGGGTGACAAATATTAAACAGTTCTATAATTTTGACTCATTACTGACCGTCACAGATGGGACAGCACTGGTCTTCAGGCTGGATGGTGTGAGGACAGGAGAGCGCAGGACAGATCACCGGATCGCAGATCACTGTCTTCTTCTACAGGGGTTTAATCAGATCGTATGCAAAATTAACCACAGTCACATGAATGATATGTAAAGTGTGTGTGTATATGTGTGTGTGTGTGTTACCTGGCAGGTGCAGGTAAAGCAGGTGTTGTATTGAGGTGTCCACTGTGACCCATGTGCGTGATGCTCTCCCTCAAAGAAGCATGTGTGAGGGTCTTTCCTGAGCTCAGCCGGGTCACGGACAAATACGAGATCGTCAAACTCTGCCTCCTCGACCACTTCACCGCGGGAACCAAACTCACAGCTGTTAGAAACGTGAATCTGGAGAACAAGGATATGCATTTAACACAAAGGATAAATTAGTACAAGTACAAGTAGACATTACATGTATATTGTGAAAGCATTGCACAAGTGCACACAGTATTGAAGGTTCTAAATAAATATATATATATAAAATAATCAAAGTTTAATATATTTATATAGAAATATATTAGATCACGTTTTAAAGGTTTAGCTGCAAAAAAAGTTTCAAAGTGGAAAACAAAATTGCTGTTGAAAATTGTACTCACCCGTCCTCGTATTTCTCCTCTTGGATTCATTTTGGTGCTGACCTGAATATAAGCTGTGCCTTCGTCCAAATGCCTTAATAACTCAACACTAATATCTTTCAGCACACCCTGAGCCTGTAAGACACACAGAGAGACAGTTTATGTAAATTTGTGCAAACAGGACAAGATGATCTCTTTATGTTTAACCAGAATTAAACGTGTTTAACCTACAAATACCAAGTGTAATACTGGTTTAGCTCATTTGGGAGAACACCAGCTTTGTTTCATAAACAAACCCTTTAAAGTATTTTAATAAATAACAGCAGAATCATGTTTGTCCATTTCTGGCACGACTTCGCTGGAGCAGCCAAAGAAAACACACTTTTGTTGTGCTGCAATCACGCAGTTTACATTATCGCCGGGTGTAAACCATGCCAAATTGGGTCTAACTTTGAGTTTCTTGATTTGTTTACCTGTTGACCGTAGAAGCCAGTCAGAAGTCTCTTGTGATCGGTGGACGAGTCATCTATCTCGCCAATCTCGGCCAATCCGTGCAGGTGGGCATTGACGGAGGCGTCTTCACTCTTGCTGAGGCCGTTAACGACAATCTCATAATGAAGATGACACTGTTCGTCCACTGACACCCAGGCGTGACCCGCCGCAGCCGTCCGAACTGGAGGAGACACGAACTGACCCGCCAGAGGAACCGGAAGCTCTGTGCAACAAACACAGTAGGTTTTCATTTAAAACTATTAATTAATAATCAAATTAAATAATCAGAATTTAATTTTAAAGTAAGAGGAACATTTTGCATCCTGTATTTTATTTTTTATAAAAAACATGTATATTAATATAATAATGTATTATAATATAAATACATACATAAGATCTAATATCAATAAATGTTTTTTTTAAATGCTGACAATTTTATGAATTTTAATTTGAATAAATTTCCACTTATGTTAGATTGGTAATATTTATTTAAAATATTTATAATATATTAAAATTTAGATTAAAATGTATAAATATTTAAAATATTTATAATATATATATATGCATTGCTGAACATATACATCTTTATAATAACAGTATTTTTTAAAAACACTATACATTTTTATGTTTTTTTTAATAACAGATTTTATTTAACTGTTATTAATGTAAATGCTGTATTGTGTGGAGGACGAGAAGTGACTTAAGTATAAATAAATAAAGAAAGAAATTAAAAATAATTAAATGCTGAAATAAATGTAGAAATGACTTATGTATTTATTCATTTATTTATACTTAAAAGCAGAAATCCTTAAATAAATAAAAGTAAATGAATAAATAACTTCTGTCTCTCTCACCGTTTTGGCGTGCGTCCAGGCCGTTGTATGGCAGCATGCGTATCTGTCCGCGCAGTTCGCTCTCCTGCTGCTCGGCCGTGGCGATGTTAATGAACAGTTCGTTCTGCAGCAGCATGTGAATGTGTCTGGCCTCGACTCGGCCACAGCTTCCCATCGCTCGTCCACTGCCGCGCTCCTCGGCCGTCGCAAAGTCTGCAGTGATGTCGTACAGAACGCTGCGTTTACTGCGCCTCCGCGGCTTCATCTCGATCGTCATGCTGACCACGGAGCTGCTCAAACCCGCCACCAGAACCTATCCAGAAAATCAGAGTGGTCAGAACACGAACCTAAACAAGACATGGAGTAATGAGGGAGTAGAGCAGAGCCGTTACCTGGTAGTCGAGCGAACCATTGTGATGGAGCGTGAAGACGGCCGATCCCACACCACCGGTCTTCCCAGGAGTCAGAGCAGAGCCGCTGGACATCACGCTTTGAAGAGCTGAAAGAGGAATAAACATAATCATTTTTCAAACAAGTCAAACTGATCAAATATAGTAAGCAAAGCAGTAGCCAGAAATAAGAAAGCTTAATTTTTTTTTACTTGTAGTTTTTGTAGGTTAGAAAGATGGTGAAGAAAACTACAGAAGCGCTGGACGTCCCACTTTGAAGAACTGAGACATACATTTACACCTTTTCAGTGTTTGCTGCATATAACTTTGACTAATATTAACTTAAACGTGGTGTACTTAAATTTACTACATGAAGTAAAACTGTTTGATGTAAATGTACAGTAACAACATTTTTTTTTGTAATCAAGAAGAGTGTAAAAAAACGACATGTTGATTATTTTGCTATGTAAGTCTGACAGGGACTAACATAATGTGTTAACCTAAAAAATGTCACAGAATGTACATTTCCGTTAATGATTTCCGAGTTTAATGCAAAAATGTTTTTTTCTTAGTATTTGTAGTTTTTGTAGTTAAAAAGATGGTGAAAGCTACTTTTTTATATAAAACCTGGTCATGGATGGCATTTAAACCTATTAAAAAATATTAAAATGATAAATAATGATAATATGACCTTTTTCAGATCAGATAAGGGTATTTGTAACATGAACCTAATTTAAATTACTTGTATTTGTGCATGTGACAGATAGGGCGAGAAAACCAGGGAAAACTAAACAGAACTGAGAGTTTCGAGTGCGATTAGAGACTCGAACAAGGTCAAAGGTCATGGCTGGAGTGACGTCATCCCCAGAGACGAGGCAAATCAGCAGACAAGCAGGTAAATAGAGACCGTTTCAGTGTGGAAGGAAAGAAAGGATGGCCGAGGAGTAAACAGAGAGCGAGAGCGTTTAGGTTTGAATTCTTCACACATAACGTCAAGCTGTTAGCGGTGCAGCTGGAATCAGACAGCAGAAGCAGAGCCAGCGCTGTGTGAGCACAAGAGAGGCCTCTCTCACACACACACATGCACACACTCATTTCGCTCGACTAACATACGGAATGACCAAGAAAACGATCCTGCAGCATTTGACCTCTGACCTCTGGCTGCATCGCAGCGCATTCCTGACCTCTTCATGTTCGCGACCGTAATTATGAACGGGAAATCTCATTCTGGCATGAAAAATACCCGAGATGATTTGTGCATGACACAAAGATGAAATATAACACGGCGTAAATGGTGGGATAAAAACAGCCACAGCAGACAGACAGATGAAGTTACTGATCTAATGTGAGATCGCAGCACAAGCCTGCCGAGTTCCTAAAAGATTACTGAACTAGCCTGTAGAAGCCTAGCTGTTGCGTTTCAAATTAAACCTTTAATATTTACAACCAAACGTCCTGTTAAAGCGTTGCTTTGTCTTATTTAGCTTTTGTAATATATAACAGTACAAATTAAGTTGATTTATGTATTGATGGGATAATTTATAAGGTAGTTAAAAAATGTTATATCAATATTAATACAGTTTTAAAAGTTATAATATTATACATTTATAAAAATACACATAATTTAAATCAGATACAAATAATGAATAAATATGAATAATAATTCATGGCTCTTTAAACTTAATTATGTATTAATGGTTTCATTTAAACCTATATTTTTTTATATTTATTTAGTATTTTTTTGTCTATATATATATATACACACTATTATACAAATAAATAAATAAATATTAATACATTTTAAAATCAACCATTTAATAAATGTATAGAATTTAAATCAGCGACAAACAAATATAAATACATTTTAATATTATTTAACATTTATTAAAATATACATCTTATTTAAATAAAAAAAACTAATAACTAAATATTAATACATTTGTCAGGGCAGGAAAGAAAACAGTTCAAAGCCTTTGATGTCTCTTGACGCTGATTTATGTATTAACGGGGTGATTTATGAGGTGATAGTTGATGATTGGCTGCACTTACTGTCACATGATCTCTTGCCAGAAATGTATCCGGAGATCTGACGAGAGTTTTGACCTTCTGTTTCCACCGAGATCTGCAGCTGGCCACGCGACAGCCAGAAGAGTTCGCGACTGTTCAGATCAGCCAGGACTTCAGCGAAGTCAGAGTCCTACAGACACACAAAACCATGCTCCTTAACTTAAAGTTTCATTCATCTTCATTTCCATCAGTAAAGGCATGTACATGTGTGTTTTAACTCACGTCTGCAGTGATGTTTGCTCGTATTTCTCTCAGAAGATGTTGTCGATACATCAGTTTCACTCGGACTGCTACCTTAGCAGAGACTGAAACAAAAAATAATATTGTTATTAAATTATTTTTTTTTATTTTTAAAGGAATTATTTAATGTTCCGTTTGAACATATATAGACAGAGAGAGGGAAAAATAAATAATTATTCTATTTTGTCCTTACAGCTCCCCTGAGGAACGAGTCCCTGCAGAATCAGGATGAAATGCAGATTGTTTTCTGTGTCGCTGAGCGTCAACATGGCGATTCCTCCCATCCCAGAATGCACCTCGTCAGACGTCAAGATGGCACTGAACGTTTCTGTCAGGCAAAGTGCAGGAAATGAGCCTAAACGTCCAAACACATCACACTACAACAGGAATCGAGTGTACGATTCATTACGCACCTGCAAACAGCGCTCGGTGTTTGATGATCTTGCCCTGTATCTCCTCCTTCTTGTTGTCAGCGGTTGTCATGGAAACACGCAGCTGCTCCGCCTCCAGCTGACGCAGGTGAGACTTCGGCAGGTTCTTCCAGACGCCACAGATCTGAACATTGAATACATTTTAATATTACGCATGTTTGTTTTTATTAACTTTAATTACTATTGTTTATTTTATTATTATTTTATTCAATTTATTTTTGTTGACTTTAAATGCCTTTTTTCTTAATTATTTTCAATTTATATTTAATTTCGTTATATTTATATTTAGGATTTTTATGTATTTATTTTTTCCCACTGAACATTTCGTACCAAATGTTTTTTCCAGGTTTTAATTAACGATAATAACTCACCATGTCTGTGTCGGCCCGTGGGACTCTGAACTCAAACGCCGTGTTTCCGTCCGAGTCCAGGAAGGTGATGAGGCTCGGCCCGTTCATCCTAAGAGACAAGCACAAGTGTGAATTGAGTGATGGAGGATTGTGATTGGATGGGCATCACATCTGCTCAGGTGAGAGTGTTACCTCTGGAAGGTGATGGAGAAGGTCAGGCTCGTCCGGGTGAGAGTGAATCTGGCCCGAGCGACACCGCTGGAGCTGGGCAGCCATGAGTCCGTCACGCCGGTGAGAAGAGACACAAAATCTGTGCACATCAATCAGGTTAATCACACTGAACATCACTTAACATATTCGAAAGGAATGCATAGAAATGTGTAAACGATGCATAGTTTTAAGCAAACAGTTGCAAATGCTTTCTGACCCTCACAATGCACATAATTCAAAGGAATTTATACCAATAGCGATAATTCTCAGATTATACGTTCATATAAATTTCATACAATTATACATTTATATAAAAGTTTTCACCAGTATTGGTAAAAATATATATATAAATTTTGCATCATAGTTTTTTCAGTTATGTGTAATTTGACGCTTCTAGTTATAAGTGTGGTCTCACCGGTGACGCTGTCTCGGTTGTTGTTCTCCTCTGAGCTGATGTAGGATCTGTCGTTGTAGGACTTGTGCAGGTCGTCATCTTTCTCCTGGAAGAACTCAAACAGAGACTCCACCTCCTTTCTCCCGGAGTCTCCTGTAACCATGGAAACCGAGATGCATGATGTCAGAAAAATCGCAGAACGCACAGTAGAGCCAATGTTCTGCACGGACCGGCATCCATAAACATGAGCGCAATTACATCGAAGCAGACCATCTATCCACACTCGCCGCCATTTATCACTCCGTTTGTCTGTGAGGAACAGCGCTGGCCAAAACTTTCCGTCATTCCCTCACACTTTTTCCCGTATAACAGTGTGACGACATTCAAAAAGCACTGGACCCTGTTTCCATTTGCTCACTATTTGCAGAAACACAGACTCACGCACTCAGTCTGTGTGTGTGTTACCTTTTGGGCATGTTTTGCAGCAGTGTCCTGGAAGCAAGACGGGATCGTCACAGGTTGGGTCGGGACAGTCCTGTTTCATATTCCTGCAGCTCACCTTCCCAAACACCTTTCCTCGCCGGCTCCTCTGCTGCTCGAGAGAGAGAAACATGCTTTCAGATGGGCACATTATTAAATCAGCTACAAACCGGCTTTACAGAAATAAACAGGAAAATTTTGAAGCAAATTTGATTCAACAGAAGATAATAGTCATATATTATTCAGTGCAGTCTGGTTTAATGGGATTCAATCCAGTTTTACAAGTGCAACTGTTGCATCTTATATGGGGGGGGGGGGATCGAAACTGACAAAATATATAAAAATGCTACATTTGTATAAAGTTTCAAAATCTTTAAAAAAATAATAATCATATTTAACACAAATATTTTAGTAACATTTTGTATCCTATATAGCACAGTTCTTTTTTTTCCCAAAATATACAAAAAATATATAAAGTATTTATATAGTTTAAAAATCACATTTTAAAAATATATGTTAAAATAATTAAGATTCATTTTAATGGTGCATCCCATATTTTTATTTGTCAAAATATACAAAAATATATAAAAATATGACATTTATATAAAGTTAATATAACTGTTTTACCGCTGCATCCTACATGGCACAATTATTTTTTAATATAAAAAACATTTAAATAAAATATAACATTTGTATAAAATGATAAACAGTTTATCATTTATAATCTAACATTTTTAATTAATGTTACATCCCATGTGACAAAAAATATCATATTTCAAAAGAAATACCAAAATACAAATAGGCTTATATATGTAGATTTTATTTTTAAATTATGAAATATTAACAGAAAGTGTTTCAGCATATATTTTGCATATAAAATCCAAATCATTTTTGGTCTACAGCATGCAAACACATGTTAGGAAATACAGTATGTTTGACGTCTTACCGGTTCGCAGTGACACATAACGCAGTGCATCACGCCAAATGGCTCTCCGAGATCTGGATGCCACGTGTCTTCCAGTGAATAAAAGCGGCCACCGAAGGAGCAACCTGATTGAGACAATAAACAAGAGCAGCGTGAGGAGACCTCAAGACGTTTACTGAGACCCCGAGGACGGGAATGTGTACAAATCAGCTTCAAACAGCCCTTTCTGAGCCAAACCTTCAAGAACACCAACTACAACGAGCAGAGAATGACTTCTTCCCTCCTAACGAAATCACATTCAGCGCTGGTAACCAAAACATCTCCTCGGCTTTGTTTTGAAGAGAGAATGAGAGATTCGAGTAAATTTGCTGTTTATTGCATCTGGAATGAGGTCAGTGATCATCAGTTGCAGTTTACGGCCTCCTTTTATAAAGCCAGACTATTAAACAATTTATTGTTAAGCTAAACACTTTCAAAGACACGCACGTAAACTGTCAGATATGGAGGTAAATCATCATAAATGTCTTCCACCGATGCCATTGCATCAAAGTCTCGGTGGTACTGTTTATCCGGTTCTTGGAAGATTCTCGGTGCCTTTGTCTAAAACTTTAGATGGCTGTCTAAAGAATCGGAGAACTTAAAGAACTTCAGTGAAAGAATCTTCAAAAGAACCATTGAAGAACCATTACAGCTATATTCTTTTTAGGAGATCAGATGTTGGTTCTGTCCAAAAGATGATGATTAAAGTTCTTCAGAACCTTTGTTATCTATGTTCATTAAAACACCAGATGCATTCGTGAGTTTTGGAGCTTTTAGCTCTACACTCCCCAACACTGTTCAGTTTATTTTAAAAACATATTTTCATGTAACACAATTATGGTTCCCCATTTAAACATATGCATTGTGTTAAACTGACTTGAAACTGTTTTGTTTTGTTATAACTCAATGTTTTCATTTTGAAAGAACAGAAATTATTTTACTTGTGTAACTAGGAAGTGGATTTCCCCTTCCCATCATGCTTTGCACAGGGCAGAATAAGGATAGTAAATCTTGAGGTAAAATGTTATTTGAGGTGTTTTTTATTAAGATGATAAAACTGAGAGACTTGTTAATGTCCAGTGAATCATTTTTTTTGAGTGTAAATGCAACTTAATTATGACAAAGTTTGTTTCAGAACAACAAAAAAATTATGGTCATAATTGGAATTCAAATGGTTTTTGCATTTTGTGCTTTCAAGAGTCCAATAATGAACCAACATTGAATCATTAAAACATCAGGGCCCGGTTTCACAAACAGGGCTTAGCTTAAGCCATGACTAGGCATTAGGGTAATTAAGATATTTAGGCAACTTTTTCCACAAATGCCTAATGAGAAAGTATTACAGGTGTCCATCTTAACACAGAACAATGCCACTGACATGTTTTAAGATATGCCAGAGCAAGATATTTTCATCTGAGACAGTCTGGGACTAGATTAAACCTTGTCTGTGAAACTGGGGGCAGATGCATTGATGGTTTTCTACAGAACTAGAAATTTGAGATATTTATGGCTTTTGGCTCTAGTTGAATTGAAGATTATATAAAAAAACAATGGATCTGGTTTAAATCAGTTGTGTTTTATCACATCTGCTGCTTTGAAGAACTAATAATGAAACATATAGCAACTCAACTGTTACTGGATTTTGCTCTTTGGAGATTAAAATGCTGTTGTGTTATGTTTCCAAAACATCTGTCTTAATACATTATCAAAGCTCTTCAGATCAATAGTTTGTTATTTATCTTTAAAACACCAGATCGATAGACCATGCGTAGTTCTATCGCTCTTTGGAGGTGGACCGAATCTTACCGGACAAGCCTTTGGATATCAAGGGATCTCTCTCCGGTTGGATGGGTAACGCGGGTGTCTTGAGTCTCGAGCCCAGAGCCGAAGCGATGCAGACGCAGCCCAGAATCCACAGAACTCTCAGCGCCTCCATCCCTCAACAAGAAATAAATAAACAGTACCGGTCTCTCCCGAAGTAGCTCGGTTAATGTAACTCGTTCTGCGCACGGTGTGTTATACAGAGTCGTGTCCGCGAGGGTCCCGGTTTTATCCGGTGTTTGAGAGGAGGAGGGCGGAGGGGCGGGTCTTCAGAGCCCCGAAAACTTTACCTGCGAAGATCCTGCGTTTAATACACATCCACCGACACTTATGATCGATCTCAGGCACTATACACAGTCCAGTGCTCTTTTATTACCCGACTAGAGGCTTTTCCGCTTCCAATCAACGTTTAGTTTCTCTTCCCATCTCAAATATACATGGAAATAGCATAATGGAGTCACGGTTATCATCAGCAATGATGATAATGATAAATATATAGTTATAAACTAATGTTTTGTATTAAGCCAAGTGTTTATCTTTATTAACTTTTATTAAGTTGACTTTTTATAACAAGAGAACAATGTTTGCAATACATTTTATTTGATTTGCACTTTTCTGCCAAGCAGCCTAAATAGTAAACCACAAGCCTGTTGGGATACATGCAAATAAAACAAGGAAACAAACAAACAAAATATGTTTTATAGCAAGAGTACAATGTTTGCAATATGTATGTATGCATATATTTTTTTCTGCCTTTTTTTCTGCTTTTTATTAAACATAACATAGCAAGAGTGCAATGTTTGTCACAAAGCAAAAGCTCATTCTGAAAGGGCCGGCAATGCAACTTGAGCCTCTGAATTACTACAGCAGCTCAAGAACCACATAGAGCTCTCTTCAAAACACTCTTTATTTGGAAAAGTGTAAATCTGAATTGTACTTTTACACATTTTCAGAGACAAGTACCCAGCCGGCATTGAGTGCATCTCTAAGTGCTGGATTGTTGTTGAGTCTCCAGGCCTCTGCTTTGGGCCTCGCTGCTTCATGATTCACATTTTAATGTGCTTCTACATCCATCTGCCCCCTGCTTAAATCAAAGGCTGAGTGGGGAGTACTTTATTTCTCAAGACTTCCTACACAAGTAACTCACTGAATGCACCCTGAGAAGAACCAGGGCCTTTCTTTGAGAAGAACAATGAAGAACCAAAAGCAATTATATTTCCCTCACTAAGTCTTCAGAGAAGCCAAATAAAAAGGCTTTAAACACTTCTGATAAGACTTAACTCATTCACATGTGCTGGTTTCATCTTTGATGTCTCAAGTTAAAAACAAGCGCTTTAAATAATACAAAGTACATTTATGACTTTCATTAATATAGCGTCGTTAACGCAAAAGATCAATGCTTTTGATTGACATCAGTGCATTGATGTTTTTATGTCATTTCCTTTTAGATAAAAGGCGAAACATGAATATCTAAAATGTTCTGCTAATGTTGTCATTACGTTATAAAAACGTAATTTCCAAAAGTTCTCATAATGTTTAAAACATCCAGTTTTTAAAATGTAGTTTTTTTTTGGCTATTTGAACTTTAAAGTAACATCCTTTTTCATGATTTGAATGGTACTTTTAAATACTTCCTGAACATTTTGTCATAAAAATAAAAATGTCGTAGAAATAAAAAAGTAAACCCGAAACATTTCCTGCAAAAACTTTCCATGAAAAAATGATTTTTAATCTAAGAATAATCTGGTTTTGCGAACGTTCCCTTTAAGTTATTAAAAAATATATTTTTTGAACGTTCAAAACATCCAGTGCTTTTTTTTAAGAAAGCTTAGAAAATGTTTGTTTTTGGTTATTCGAACATTAAGGGAACGTTACATTTTATCATTTTTGATTTGAATGTTCTCTGTACGTTATCGTAACGTTATATGAACGTCTGAAATGAAACGTTCCTCGAATGAGGCTTTTTGTGCTAATATTTTTGGAACATTATAATTTAAGACAACATAACGTTTTATTGCCGCTACTCGAAGAATGTTCGCTCATAACGTTCCTTCTTAGCAGGATGACGTCAGTGGGATATAAATCTTGATGCTTTCCCTTTAAATTTTAAGACAGTCATCATCATAATAATTATTATTAATAATAATAATCTGTACTGTAAATCACGCTGGTTTGTTGAAGACCTCCCTCTCTGTATGTGGTTATGGGGTCATTTCCCCTCCGCGGGATTTGAAAGGCTCTAAATGATGCCGAATAGGCTAATGGAATAATAAAATAACAAAATAATAAAGCGGGTCATATATCAGTGATCCGGAAACCTGGCGGTTCCCCGCGGCCTTCCAGCCATGCAGATGTTAAACGCGGCTATAGAAGACGCTCTACATGAGAAAGACGCGCAATAAACGCCAGCAGGGAACACAAGGCAGATAGATTCAGCTTGTTCTCTTTTCACTTGTGAGATTAGAGATAAATAGAGCTACACGAACCCAAAGATGTGTGCGAGCGCGCTTTTGTCTCCGCGAGGCACGTATTTTGATGCGCGCGCTGAATTTGCGTAAGAAGTTACGAAATGTTCCGAGTCTCTAATAAATAAGTCACTGTCTTTAAATTACACTATGCACGCGAAAAATTGCACAATTATATTTTTAAGAAATTGTATATTTTAAAGTAATATGCTACGTTTATTGCACACTTCTACATTCTAATTCGATAACAAAATGTTTTTTTAAATGTTTTGTAATTTTATTAGCCCTTTATTTTTTAAATAATTATTATTTTACTATCATGAAAACCGTTATAGTTGAATGTATTTACATCTATACAATTTCATAGAGGCGAAATTAAACGATTATAAATTAATTTTATTATTATTAGATTCTATACGTTTTTAAAATGATTATTGTACTATTATTTACTATATATTATAATATATATTATATATTTTTTGCATTTTTATAATGCATTATATTTAGGGATGTATTAAACAATTATAATTTGTTTAATTTAATTAAATATTTGTTTTACTTTTTAATTATCATTATTATAGTCTATTTGATTTTCTCTCCTATTTTTTATATTTAATGTATAATTATTTTAGTTTAAGTTGTATATATTTATGTAATACATTTTATTTAAGCTATATTAAACGATTATGCATAATGCATTCCCTTCTCTCATAATGAAGTTTCTCACGGTCGTGGGTGTGTGTGTGTGTTAAAGTCTCATTATGCTCCGTTAACAGACATGTGAGACAGAACTAAACATCACAATATACACAGCAAATGGTCTGTGTGTGTATTAGCGTTTCCGAAGTGAGTTCACAGGTACACACGAGGTGCTTGAGCGTGTGTGTGTTCGGTGTGTGTAAGGTGTGTTATTTTCATGCTGATGGTGCTTCACACCTGCGCATCCGCCGAGAATGGGAATCAATCATCAATCGATCATGAGCCCTTTGCATTTCATCATGAGGTGATAACAGAAGATGTTATGGACGCATTCACGAGGAGAAACCGACAGGAACCTCGTCTTATAATAAGAGAAGAGGTGTGAGTGTATACTGATAGAAGAGTTTCTGTCTTTTCTTATGGGCAAAACTTTAAGATAATACGATTGCACAGACGACGATATGTGCTTTAATTACATCTAATAGTTCTCACTTAATTCATTTTGACTATATAAATGAAAGTGAAACTTCATATATAATGATATTGCCATTTATTTTTCTATGTTTTGTGTTTTTAAAGAAAAAAGTTTTACGTGAATACAACATAATATCTTGGAAGGCTATCGACTTATATACTTTCAAGTACATTTATTCCCATTGAATTTCCATAAAATATAGTGTTTTGAACCACATCATGTACCATAGTAAGAATATACACAAAACTTGTTTTGTCACGTGTAAAAGTGATACAAGATTGATTTAATATGTCTGAATCCACTTGACTGCACTGAATTATCTGTGTACATTAATTAAGTCTGTTTCATTACTTTTTTGCATATTTTTTGTTTTATCCAGTATGTACTTGTTGTGCAGAGGCATTTACACTGAATCTACTTCAAGACCACAATTCTGTCTTTTCTTAGATAAACAATTTCAGGTAATACAGTTGCACAGACAGTGTGTTTGATAAAACTAAAATTAGTTATTACAAAAGTAATGTGGTTAAAATACAACAAGGTAATTTCCATAATTTATTTGATTTTACTTTTGTGGATATAATACAATCAATCAATCATATACATATAATCAAGGACAATGATGTTAAAATGTCTTTATACAGTATATTTTGAAGTGCACTTTCTGATTATCTCCTATAACATTAAGAATTGTAAAAATAAATAAATAAATGACTGTTTAGAATTGTCTAAATATGAAAACGAGGCATTATTGTATAAATATGAACTAATCTGCACAATTGTACTGAACATTGGATAAAGCCAGGTTCAAAATTATTTTTTGTTTTTGTTGACATCTTAAAGGTTTTTATAGAAGGTTTTGAAATCATTTTTAATCACTCTATAAATAAGGAAATACTATCAACAGACAGAAAAAAAATCTGCATCAGCATGTTTTTTTAGGAATAAAATATAAATTAGTAAAAATAAAGTGAATGGTATATGAATAAACCTTTCAATAAAAGCCTTCTGAATATAGAGAGAAATAAAACTCTAAGATTTGATGTATGTAAGTGCTGCTGAAGAGGAGAAAAAACTCATTTAATGAAAACAGACTTTAATTAAAGTCTGTTAAGAAAAAAACTGATAAAATGCAAAAATAGACCAATGTAAATGATATATGAACAAACCCTTTGGTAAAAACCTTCAGAATATAGAGAGGAATAAATCTCTAAGATTTGATGTATGTAAGTGCTGCTGAAGAGGAGGAAAAACTCATTTAATGAAAATAGACTTCAATTTAAATCTGTAGACAAAAAACAGATAAAATGCAGAAATAAACCTATGTAAATGATATATGAACAAACCCTTTGGTAAAAACCTTCAGAATATAGAGAGGAATAAAACTCTAAGATCTGATGTATGTAAGTGCTGCTGTAGAGAAAGAAAAACTAATTTAATGAAAACAGACTTTAATTAAAATCTGTAGACAAAAAACAGATAAAATGCAAAAATAAACCTATGTAAATGATATTTGAATAAACCCTTTGGTAAAAACCTTTAGAATATGGAGAGTAATAAAATGTTTTGGTGTATGTAAGTGCTACATATGGAGAAAAAACATGCACTGTAATTAAAATCTACAAATGCGAATATATGAAGAGCAATAAAATAAAGAGTTAAAAATGTATTTATGATTTTTTTTTTTTTTGATATTTTATGAAAAGCCTTCTTGTATGCATCTGACTACACTGGTTATCTGTTAAATAAAAAAAAAACTTTATTAGTCAGTTTTGTTGCTTTATTTGTGTGAATGTCATCTTTCTAATATGCACTGTATCTGTTTCGCAGAGGCTTTTCCACAAGAACATCTGTAAATCTTCTTCTTCTGTTGGTGAATGACGGGAGTCGTGGTCCTGATGATGGTAAGTTACGCTCTATCTGATAAATGTTTAAAAAACTTCCAGGAAACAGTAAACACACACATCCTGTCCCAATGCACATCAAGTGTTTATCACCTCCAGACATCATCATTATGACAAACACACACACACACAGCATCAGGCGGCTAACCCACTCAACATGTATTCATTTATAAGTTCTGATGCATTTTACAAGCAGCAAAAGTAGAAATAAAACACAAAAACAACAGACTAGTCACTCATTAGGCCCAAATGAATCAGACCTGGTTTGCGAGAAACATTTTCTATATAGGAAGGAACTCACTGATTTGCTGTTTTCAAGGGCGTCAGGAGATGAATGCATTATGATAATGGGATAATAATGAGAAACAGATGAGGTTAACAGGTCAATAACAGACAGAATTACTCATTTAATATGCAAATGTGGCTCCTTCACACATATAAGGAGGGACAGACTGTTCTAATATGCGGCTTGATCAGACCCTGGTGTGAACTGAAGGCCTTGTGTTTTGCTTTCTCACCTCAGCTGAACCTGGAGAACATCGTATACATCATATAGGAAACCAGAATTGCGCAACTTTAAAGTTTTTTTTAAGTAAACATTTTCTTAAAGTAGTGTTTATGGAACATTCTTAAAACTTTACTAATATCTGAAATGCAATCAAATCAAAATGTATTCCGACAACTACACATTTCTTACATTATATATCACAGTTTATTTGCTATATTTCAAAAACGGTTTAAAAAAAGTTTATGTGTTCGATGAACATAATGCTGAGAGAAAACATTCTTAAAATATTAAGAACACTGTAAGAAATGTTTTTATAACCTTTAAATAACATTCTCATAACAGAAAATTATACTACTAATGTTCTTAAAATATTAAGAATAAACATTCAAATAACATTATATTTTGGATGAAAATAAAGTTAGTAAACATTTTAATCACAACAAGAAAACTAGACATTTTAAGGTTCTTAGAGTATATAAAATGAACGTTCAAATAATGTTATATTTTAGTTAAAAGGTTAAAGGAATGTTATAAGAGGTGTTTTTAAAATAATGTTCAAAAAAACAAAAAAAGGACATTTTAAACATTCTTCTTATTAAAAATAAACTATATAATAAAAATTATATTAGATGAAAGTTATAATCACAGCAAGAAAACTGGACATAAGAGTGTTTGAGAATTTGTATAACCTGCGAAAGAAAACAGATCTCTTTATTATAGCTTGGGCCTCCCTGAGGAATATGAACTCAAACATTTTGTAGGAGAATTATTGACTCATTTGTGTCTCCTGTTGTTTATTTATCCTTGTAGAAGAAACATTTGAGCCGAGCAGACACTTAAATGAGGCGTAGCTAAGACCTCTGCATAAAAGAGAACCTGTGAGCAATAAAATCAACACTTTCTCTCTCAGATCAGCCCGTGAATGTTGTTCTAGATCGTGTTACTGCCGCAAGACACTCATAGTTTGTGTTTACAATTAAATGACTCACATACTTGTTTTCAAGACTGGTTTATCTGAGCAGAGGCTTTTTCAGGAGACAATATACAAGACATCTGTGTGTATGTGATCTGAGGAATGAATGTACTGCAGGCCAAAACACAAATACAGAGCTCAGAGAAGATGTGATAACAGTGCACAAGTCAACTCTCTGTCAGATTATTCAAGTATTCAAAGAAAATTGTAAATTGTTGCATCTATGGATCATTTAGACAGATCTGGTTTAAATATCAGCTTTCTCTGTGATGTTTTCAAGCAATTCCTCATGAGATCACTGAGCTTCAAAATTAATATTAATTTAAATTAAAACAGTAAATATATATATTTTTAATTACCTAAAAAAGGGTTAACTAAAAAACAAAACAAAAACTAAAAAATCATAATAATAAAATCAGCTACATTTAGTGTAATTTAGTTTACATATTTAAATATATAAAAGAAAGTAAAGTAAAACTTTACTAAAAACTTTACAGACATCGAATTACAACAACATCAACACAATAAAAATGTATATAATTTTAACTATTAATAATATGGTGTATCAAATATGATAGCTTGTCAAAGCTTGGATCATTTGATGAGAAATATTTGTAAAAATGTTATTGAGATCTCAGACTTAGTGCAGTTATTGGATTCTCAGCAAATCTGAGCAGAGTTTAAGACGTTGTTAAGATAACTTATTGAACTTTAATCAGCTGTAGCTATAATGTAGTTTTATTATTCACAAATATTTGACTTCTGAATGCCCCCCCCCCCTTGACCAACAACAACAAAGTATCGCAGAGAGACATGTAATAATAATAATAAATAATTTATTATTTACAAGTGGTTTGCAGCATTTCAGGAATATTCTTTAAACATTATTATTATTATTTATTTTTTGCACTTTTTATATTAGTGATCATGTGATTAATATGTCCAAATTACTTTAAATATTTCCTGTAAATGAGTTGTGTGGCATCTTGGGTTATTGTACAGTATTTCAATTCATTTTTCAGTCCTCATTCAAAAGGATGGCAAGCATCGTATTGGAAACACAATCTCTTGCAACAACTGAATATAATACAGAAAATAAGTTACACTGAGTTTACATATTTAAAAAACTAAATAAATTCACCAAAAGAAGACAATAAATTACCTTGCTTGAATTTTTTTCTAAATCTTTTGCCCTACAGGTGGCGCTGTTTACATTTGGCATTGTTTTTCAAAAAGCATTTGTGTGAAGCTGCGTTGTCCGAAGCAACAGATCTCTACGGAGCCCCTAAAGGGACATGTTGGTGGAAACCAACCAGTTGAGTTGAGCTGAGTAAATATTGTTTATTTCACAGCTGGCAGTGGTTCATATCTCTGTATGGTCATAGTGGAGCATTTCATAAAGTTTTGTTTTGCACTTGGACTTATAGGGGCAGTTTTCCGAACAGGGTTTAAGACTAGTCCTAGATTAAAATAAATGTTAAGAGCTGTCTAAACTGGAAAAAG